>VMDR010003104.1:0-77597 GCA_007922815.1 Macrotus californicus | reverse complement strand
GCCTTTTATTTCCTTTCGCTGCCATAATGCATTGGCTGGCACTTGTAATACTATATTGAATTAAAGTGGTGAGAGTGGACATATTTGCCTTATTCCTCATGTTAGAAGTAAAGTCTTTTACCTCTAAGTGTAATATTAGCTGTAAGTGTACTGTAGATGATATTTTAAAGTCAAGTTTAGTAAGTTATCCTCTATTCCTATTTTTCTGGAAGTTTAAAAAAATCAGGAATGGGTATTGGATTTTGCTTAGTGTTTTTCTGTATTGCATGGTATGGTCCTGTGATATTTTTTCTTCTGTAGTTTGTTGATATGGCAACGTACACTGATTGCTTTTAGGATGTTGAAATAGCCTTGTGTCACTGGAATAAGTCTCGCTTGATTGTGGTCTATAAGCATTTTTATACTGAATTCTGTTTGCTAACTCTATATTAAAGATCGTTGTGTTACTGTTCATGAGAGATATTTGTAGTGTTTTTTGTGCTGTCATCATCTGGTTTTGGTTTCAGGCTGATACTAGCTTCATAAAATGAATTGGGAAGACTTCTTTTCTGTTTTCTGGAAGACAATGTATAAAATTAGTGTAAGTTATTTATTAAGCATTTGGTAGAATTATCACGTGAAACCATCTGGGCCTGGACATTTCTTTTCTGCTTTTTGTTATTTCCTTCTTTCTGCTTGATTTGGGTTTATTTTGCTGTATTTTTATCTAGATTCTTGAGGTGGGAGTTTATATTATTAATTTGAGAGTTTTCCCCTTTTCTTTTCCCACTTATGTAATGTATGCATTTAGTACTATAAAATTCTTTCTCAGCACTGCTTTAGTTCTGTCCCACACATTTTGTTATGCTGTATTTTCATTTTTGTTCAGTTAAATGTATTTTTAAATTTCTCTTGAGACTTCCTCTTTGGCTCATTTATTACTCAGAAGTGTCTTGTTTAATCCCCAAGTGTATGGAGATTTTCCTGTTACCTTTGATATTGATTTCTGGTTTAATTCCATTGTGGTCACAGAACACACTTTATATGATTTTAATTCTTTTAAATTTGTTGAGGTTTGTTTTATGACCCAGAATATAGTCTGTCTTGTTATATGTTCTGTGGACACTTGAAAAGAATGTGCATTCTTCTCTTTTTGGGTAGAGTGTTCTATAAAGGTTGATTAGATTCTGTTGATTGATGGTATTGAGTACTTTATCCATGCTGATTTTCTGTCTAGTTGTACTATCAATTGTTGATCGAGGGCTGTTGAAGTCTTCAGCTGTACCGGTGGAATTGTCTATTTCTCCTTTCAATTCTATCAATTTTTGCTTTACATATTTTATAGTTGTATTTTTTGGTACATTTACATTTAGTATTGCTATGTTTTGTTGGTAGATTGGTCTTTTTATCATTGTTTAATGCCCCTCTCTGTCTCTGTGTCTCTGGCAATTTTTTTTTTTGCTCTGAAGTGTACTTTATCTGATGTTAATATTAGCTATTCCTGCTTCCTTTTGATTAATGTTGACATAATGTATCTTTTCCTATCCTTTTACTTTCAACTATATGATTTACATTTAATGTAATTATTGTTATGTTGAAGTTTAAATTTGACATTTTATCTCTTGTTTTTTGTTTGTTCTTTGTCTTATTGTCTTTTGAAATTGTTTTCTTTTTCCTGTGTTTCTGTGTGTTACTTGAACATTTTGTAGAATCCCATTTTGACTTACATATAGCGTTTAGTGTGTTTCTGTCTGTAGAGTGATTCTCGTGGTTGCTTTAGGCATTGTATCACACACACACATCCATCTTGTCATAGTCTGCTGGTGTCGTCATTTTACCAGTCTTGCAAAAAGTGTAGAAAATTTACCTCTCTTTATGTCCCTTTTCTTTTTCCTATTCATAGTAGAAATGTCTTAAATATTTCCTCTGCATACATTTAGAGCCACATCAGATAGTACTGTAATTTTGCCTTTAACTATCAGACATAATTTAGAAGACTCAAAAGGAAAAGACAAGTCTATTGTATTTTCCTGTATTTTTTGCTTACTGTGTTTTTTCTAAGGGTGCTTCTTACCTCTTTGGAGAAAGACCACAAAGTGAAAAATACATGAATCGTCGAAGACTATGACTTACCTTGGATAATTTCTTTTTTTTTCCTTGAAAACTACCATTTCCTTCAGGAACCCTCACTGGATCATGTAATTCATGTTTTTATGCCCTTTGTGGGGATTTGGCTTTTCTGTTTATATGAGTCTGGTTAAATACAACCAGATTGCACATTTAGCTAGTGTCCCAACAGGCATCAGAGAACCAAGTTTGTCAAATGTAAATTAACATATATAATCTAAACATGCTTCTACTAACTGGTTTAATATGTGCTCTGCTGGCGAAGAAGTCTCCCAGGTAATAAATGTCGAATGCTTGGGAAAAGAATACAGATGTCAACCTCAGCCAAAAATGTAGCTCCTGGAGTCAAGCTTTGGGCAAAGAGACAAAGTGGTTGTTTTGCTATTTTTTTTAAAACTCTGAATGATTAGTTAAATGAAGTAGATAAAGAAACATAAAAATGATGTAATCTCTTTTTAGTTGGTTTCTCATTAGAGAGAAGTTTGATTAAAAATAAAAATGAATGTATTAGCTCATTTTAAGATAACTATACATACATATAGTTATCATGTGTATGCAAATATATTTCAATAAGGTAAAAAAACCTCACTATTTTGAATAAGTGGCTCAGTGCTACAGATAAATGCACTTTATTGATTTACTTTATATTGAAAGATAGTTGATGTATAACTTTGTATCAGTTTTGTGGGTAATCTATCTGCTCCAAAATTACTTAGAACAGAGTACACATTATATTTAACGTGATACTTCACAGATACCCATGTTGGCTAAATACATTGTTGATTTAATTACTGTGGCTTTGAATAAAGAGCTTGGACCTCTTATTTCTGAATAAGTGCATTATTGCCCTTTTTCTTGTAGTTCTTCATCACCTTAATGACACATTCACTAATTTCAAAAAGACTAATTGCCCTTCAAAGGCTGATAATTTCAACAAACTGTTTTGATCAGGGGAGGATTTATAAGTCATTGCCAGTTGGGATAATTGCTTATTCAACGCTTTTAATTGTTCCCTGGCTAATTTCTTTTTAAGAGGCATCTGAACTAGCCTTTCTTTTGCTCATTAGGTGCTTGGCAGCTTCCCAAAATAAGCACGGGTTGACATCTGGTATGTGGTACTTGGTACACTGGGGATTTTACCATCTCCTTGGTATTCCATTGTCCCCTTCACTTCTTCCAGGCTGAGGTTTCCTCCTCTTAGGATGATCCTTGATTTCTGATGAGGCTAATACCATAACTTCAGGAGCTCACCTGAAGCTCAGGGCAGCGCCAGCCTTCAGCTTTTATTTTTGCTGCTTCTGGTCAAAACGTTTTGATACAGACTAAGAAAGTGGTTAGTGTGGCACATGTTCGGTCTGGTCTCATGGTTGAGTGGGTCAGGGGTGCTTAGGAGGTGAAGCTTTGGTCTGCCAGGGACTGAGGGGCTTTCCGGGATGTGGGGCTTTCCTTGCTAAAATTAGAAAAGCCCCAGGCAAATGGGAATGAGTTGGTGACCCTAGGAATACTACTGTACTCCCATTATCTCAGGATTCAGCAGCCTGTGAACTGAAATACAGCTGCCACATGGTCATTAACACCAAAAAGACGATAGCTCTGAGTCCCCATGACATAACTGCAGGAACTTTGTCACTTGAAAATCTCTTGGATTTTTCTAGGAGTCCCCAGAGAAAGCTTCATATATTTTCAGACACAAAAGCTTCTCTCTCCCCACCTTTCTTTTTCTTTTTCCTTGCCTTCCTCTACAGCTTTTAAGAAGTAACCTGCAGTCTGTGAGCTGCCTGAGGAAGTGCCTCCATAATGCCACTGTTGTTGGAAGTGCCTATGAAAACACTGGGTCACCTTCTGCTTGGTCCTTCTGCTGCTTTGCCCAGGGTAGTTTTCTCCTGGGGAAGGTCCTGAAGGTGTCAGGCTGTTCAGAGTGCCCACAGAGTTACAAGTTCCTTTAGCTCTTGGCCTTCTCCTTTTCCCCCCGATACTGTCACCCAACTTTCTTCCTTCCCCTCCCCCTGACTCTATTCATTCTCAGGCATTGCTGTAGCTATAAGACGGAGGCTCAGAAGCTCCTGTGTGACGCCAGCCCACTTCACGGGGCTGGAGGGTAGCAGCGTAGTCTTCTTCATTTCACCCACTCGCTCAGGATCTTCTTTTCTGCTCAGCTGAGCCACTGTCTTATGCAGCCACAGAGTGGGACGATTTTTCCACTTCAACAAAGAGTTTCCTCTTGGCCTCCAGCTGCTTAATTAAAGGGAGTTCAGGCCGTCCCTAGCTCCTGTGTTTGTATGGCATGAGTCTGGACCTTTACCCATCAAGTCCACAGTCACCAGGAAGCCACCTGGATGGAGAACTAGAGGTCAGAGATGGTGTCCATCTGCTGCAACAGTCAGTGCTCAGTGTTGATGAGCACCAAGGCTTTGGGTTTCAAGGCGCTGAGTTACAGCCCAAGTGATTCTCACTCTCTTTTCCCAGTAGCCACTCCCATCCTAGTGAGTCATTTTCATATCTTTTGTAACACCAACAGATGCTAAACAAGCTATCAGAAAGATTTTGGCTGCAAGTACCATGCATTCTGATTCAAACTGGCTTAAACATTAGAACATTTATTTTATCGTCAGTCTGTAAGTAGGGTAAACTTCAACGTTGGGCGGCCCGGTGGCTCAGAAATACCAGTAGGGGGCCAGGTTGTCTCCATCACTGTGATGTGTGATCCATACATTGTTTCAGCTTTGGGCTAGTTCTCGGGGTCACAGGATAGCCGCAGGTAGAGACTGGGAAAACCTGTGGCCTTCATTTCATGCATCAGGAAGAGTGGAGAGGGAAAGAGAGAGATGGGGGGGGGGAGGGAGAGAGTGAGGGAGGGATGTTTTCTCAAATATGGGATATATATGCTTTCATTTCATCTGGTTGAACCAATTTAGATCCTATGCCCACTGTGTGATCTGTTGGAGTCCCCAGGAGAATGTTCTCCACTGATTTGCTTTGACTCATCGGGATCTATGCTCAGAGTGAGAAATGGGTGAGTTCCTGAGTGACGTGGGCTACACGAGAGATGGGTGGGTGGTCGAGCAGAAGTGGGATTCTTTTCAGAAGGAAGAGGGGATGACGAGTAGCCACTTGACGGAGTGTCCTGCACAGTTCTATTTCATGCCATTTCTCCTTCCCCGTGACGTCCTTGGTCATTCAGGAACTTTGCTAATAGCTTTACAATTCGGCAACATAAAGACTGCAGAGTCCTGTGCTCCTGAGTTCGAGTCATGGGTTTGCTGTCTTCTTTTTATCTGACTTCAGACAAGTGAGGTTACTTCCCTCAGCTTCTGTCCCCTTGTCTGTTACATAGCTTAATGCTACTGACTGTACAGTGCTGCTGTTGGTAGAAAAGACACACTGTAGGTGAAGCATCATACAGCTGGGCACATAGTAGGTTATCAAGAAACATTAGTTTTCTGCCCCTTTTTCTACCCTGTCCCCAACCCCTGGCCAATAACGGACTATAACTGCCCATTGATCCTCATCCCCACCCCTCTGGGCTGGCTCTTAGAGACACTCATTTGCACGTCTTCCTTTTTCCAATCACGTTTCTGGGCTGCCTTGGGCCATCCAGGGGCCAGTTGGGGAGGCTTATGGGTCTGGCGGCCCTTTCCAAAAAGCTGAAAATCGATGGTGTGATGTGCATCTCTTTGCTATGTGTTGTCAGGTGGTCCAACCTCTCTTTGTGGGTGGCAACCCTGCATTATCCAGCTTCCCTGGGACTTGACCCTGAAACAAGCACAGGTTTGGAGTTAGAATATCTGGATCCTCCTCTTTCTGGATGTGGAATCTGCTGCTTGAATATCAAGTATTAGGTTCTTTGAAGTACAATTGTGATAATAAAACCTTTGTTAATTGGTTTTTTTTTTTTGATATCACAATAAATAGGATAAGTGTGTGAATATACTTTAAAAATGAATGTGTGAAACCATGTTGAGTAAGTAGCAAATTCTGTTATTCTCCAGGCTCAGCCTCTCAGGTGTTTGAGATGTAGACTCAATTGTCATGATTGAATATGGAGCCATCTTCTCCCAAAAGGGATGTCTGGGCAGCTTTCTAGCCGCACTCCCCCTTCACTCCTGCTGTTCTTTTATTTGTCAAGTATTTAGGACATGCTCTGGGCGATGAAAGCTAGGGGTACAGAGACAGTAAAGACATCTTATGAAACAGTGACTTCTTTGCCTTCATCCACTTCCCCTTAATCCATAAATCTTGGCTGAGTAAATAAAATGAAATAACCTAGCCCCCGCTGCTCCAATTCTGTCTGAGGAGATGCCTTCTCAGTGCTGTTGCCGCTTCTGCCTGGCCCTCAGTGTCCCCTGAGCAGCTGAGTGCCTGGTTTCAGTGAATCCTGGGGCTAAAGATGGAAGCACTCTCCAGAGGAGGAAAGGTCTTGTACAAGGTTGCACAGATTATTTAGGAGTTTGCTCTCAGCCCTGTTTCTCCTGATGCCCCGGTGAATGGTAGGGCCCAGGCTCTTTTCTCTCTGACACATGGGTTCTCCTAGACTTTCATGAGTGTCTTTTCTAGTACTGAGGGACTCACTATTTAAAGCTGTATTAATCTCTTCTTCACACCTGGAAGTCCGTCATTTGAAGCCTATCTATCTATCTATCTATCTATCTATCTATCTATCTATCTATCTATCTATCATCTCTCTGTCTCTCATCTCTCTATCTCACCTCGCTTGGCTCTCTGGTATTGTGTTGTGGAGAGAGCATGGGTCAGGGAGAGTGAAGACCACTTGGTTCTCACTTCAGTGCAGACTTGATGAGGGTCCTTGGAGGAGTCGCCAGATGTGCCCAGAAGTGAAAATAAAAGTTGCTGCATGTTGCCTGATCTTCAGGGAGCCTGGAGAGTGTGGGAAAGGAATGCAGGGGATGAAGAAGGGTCCTGGATTGGGATTCAGACAATGGGGTGATGTCTGCCCTCTTTGGTGCAATCTTGGACAAATCCTCACATCTTTCTGTGCCTCCATTTTCCCACTGGTAAAATGGGGATAAATGTTTGTCTTCTTACTCGAATTTGGGATCATGGGGAGAGAAGCCAGTATGTCTGCAGCAGTCAGGAGAAAAGAGAAAATGTGAAGTGGGTGAGATAATGGGGGCCAGGAGTTAGGTCCTGGGTGGGAACGGAACGAGGGAGGTGGGGGTGTGGGGGTGACGTCAGCAGATGCAGAGTAAGAGCCATAGGGTTCTCAGCCTGGCTGTCTCCTTTGGGGGATAGAATGGGTGGGTTCTGATGAGTAGTGGTGTTATATATGGATTGGAAAGAGTCGAGGGAAGGGGAGGGTCTGTGATGCTCTAGAAAGAAGAGGGCAAGAGGGAAATTTTTTCAGCCTTTTTGAAACTGGCAGGCTGTTTTCCTTTAAACTAAGGTTGGTCTAAGAAGGTGAGAACAGAGATCTTCAAGACGTAAGGGGTAAGATGGAGAAATTAAGGAATAGTGAGCAATCAACCATAATCGGGCAAAAGTTAAAGCAGAGGTAATCAATGGATTATGCTTTAGGTTCTTAGGCTATAAATACCAGCGGAGTCCCTGTGAAGGCAGCAGAGAGGAGAGGCATGCCTGAGGATGGCATTGTGTTCCGGGAAGCTTCCACAGATGTTTATACTTATTGCCCAGAAAATAATCAAAGGCCACACCTAGCTGCACTGGAGACTGGGATGTGTGCCCAGCTAAAATCCCTGTTACCGTGGATACTAGGGGCAGCTAGAAGTCTCCGCTACAAGGATTAGATAAGACAATGTATGTAAAGCAATTGGCACAGTGCCCAGGACAGAGTGGGCTCTCACTGCATTTTAACTATTGTTTCCACCCTGTCTCGAGCAGAACAAACACCAAAGGGAGAAGGGCTGGGAACGGTGAGTCCTGTGCTACTTTTGAAGCCCTCAGGAGAGAAGCTTCTTCATAACTTGTGGCAGAAGTGTGGAAGGGAAGCGACTTTGGTGAGAGACTGAAGGTTTATACCATATTTTGCTGTGTATAATGTGCACCCATTTTTTTTTGCGCATAATACACGGGATTATTATAACCATTATTATACCCATGGTACGTAATCATTATACCCATGTATAATGCACATCCTTATTTTTGCCTCAAAAATTTGGGCAAAAAGTGTGCATTATACACTGCAAAATATGATAATTACTCTTTTAGGTTTCTATTTTGAAAATCGGTATTTCAGAGGCAGATAATCAAAATGAAAATGTGTTAAC
Source organism: Macrotus californicus (assembly GCA_007922815.1). NCBI lineage: Eukaryota > Metazoa > Chordata > Mammalia > Chiroptera > Phyllostomidae > Macrotus > Macrotus californicus. The sequence continues at coordinate 69,249 of VMDR010003104.1, read as the reverse complement.
CTAGGATGGGGCAGAGGATGTAGATGAGGCTGAAATACGTTTAAATGTTTTAAAGAACTTTTAAATGTATTACGTAGCAACCTGGGAACGTTTTTCTAATAAAAACCCTGAGGAAGAGACACTATGTGTGGAAGGCTAAAATTCCCAGGAGAAGTAGAGCCATGCAGATCTAAACAGTTGGCACTATTAGTAACAGCGGTCATTCCAATGCATGTTACACTTTGCCCTCTGACAGACAGGGTTCCACGAACACAAGGGAGAGTGGTGGTAGGGAGCATGCGTGCCCAGGGGAGTGGCCTGGCCTTTCCCAGTGACCAGAGAGCACACTTTCTTCTTACCTGGGGCAAATGGAGGCTTAGCTGCCACCTAGTAACCCCCCTGCTTAATCACAGGGCCAGAGACACTCCTGATTTTCTTCCTGTTTGCTTTCTCTCTTATCTGCCAGAGGCAGAGTATATACCTCCTCACTCCGTTTCTCCTTTTCAATCCTTTGAGGTGCTTTGGCTCTTGCTGTAGGTCTAACTTGGACTAGCAAAGCCAATATTTCCTTAGGACCCCACTTTTTCCTGCAAAAATGGAACAATAGTGCCCATCCCTGGGTATGTATGCTCAGAGCTAGGACTCTGATTACAGTAGGGGTAGAGGGAAGAGCATTGTATTTGGAGGTAGAATAAATAGTTTGTACTTATCAATGAAGTTATTTTAGAAGCCATGTACCTTCTTAAAGGTATGACTACTCTATTTTTAAAAATAAGTAATAATTTTAAAACTAAGAGGATATTTCTGATAATCAAATACTAGATCCAAAGAGCTTTAACATCCATAAAGCTCTATACAAATGTTACAATCTTACAGGGTGGAGTGGGGCTCCAATTTGCCAGGTGAGTGGAGATACAGGATATTCTGTAATCTATCCTTCTCACAAAGGCAAGAGTTTGTTCACCTCTGCAAGTGGCTTGCCCTTCTTTAGGAATAAAGATGTTTGAGTCATCCATTTATTTAACAATGCCAGCAGGTAGCTTTTTGAGTGCTTGTGAAGCATAAGGTGCTATTCTGGGCACTGGGCACAACCATTCCAGTCCTTGAAGAACTTAGTCATGTGGGGGAGACAGATGATAGACCAGTAAACAGACACTTACATTTCTGACCCCAGATTGTGCGGTGCTGTGAGGGGCTGTGAGTGACAGTGCCATGGGATGAGGGCTGGAGGAGCTGTCCCCTGCTGCCCTCTCCAGGATGTGGCTCTGTGAGCTGTCAGGAATCCTGAGAGTCGGCTGGCCTGTCTCCTCATCCTTGGTTGGACCTCCACTGAAGTATCCCAGACTCACGAGAGCTGAGTTTGTTTTAGAAGAGCTACCTTCAACCACTGCCCTGTTGCCACCTGCCTTCCATCCTGAGCTGGGAGAACGTGCTGCTCCCTTGGCCCCTCCCTGGTTCTGGGCCCTGGGATCTGCTGCCTCAGTGTCTCCCACCACCTATGTCTCCCCACCCCCCACTTCCTACTTCACCAGGGAAGGGCCCTTGCCGAAGCCTTCACCCTGCAGCAACCCAACCAGCATCTGAGATGCCAGCTCCCAGGTGGACAGGGCGAGCGCCAGAAACAATGGTTTTGGTAGCTGCCTAGATTTTTATCAGGAAGCTAATGAAACCTGCTTTCTTCTCATGTACGCCTCCCTGGGACAACTTGGCAGGCCTCAGGTGGCCCACTCAGCACCTGCCTTCTGGATCAGGCACTCCCTGGGGAGCCAGACAGAAGCCGGTTGGCATTCATTTCCTTTCTCAGCTTTAAAAACCCTGCCCCCTGTGATAGATCAAGTAATTGCCATGAAATAGATCTGGGCAGTCACATCTGGAGATGGAGGGTGAGATGTAAGTGGGTTTACATGGTCTTGCTACCCTGGGGGTTGAATGTTCCAGTTTTGAGGGGCCGTGTGGTGTGGTGAGAAGCACCCTGGGCGTGAGTCACAATGTGTAGACTCTGCTCCTAGCCAGATGGGTGACTTAAAGCAAATCACGTCACCTCTCTGGCCTCCTGTTTGTAAAATGAGGGGAATGGTCTGAGTGATGTCCCTAGACCTTTCCACATCAAAAAATTAGATTTCCCATAGCATTTTAAGATACAGTCTTTGAAAACAATGCTTTACAGTCTCTGTAATTAATTAATTAATTAATAACAGCCAGGAAAGGAAAATCAGAAGCTAATTGTCTTCTGGCGATGCAACAGGATCCCACAGTTCCTGTAGATGGGTGACTTAAATTCTTTGTGATTGAGGCATAGTTTCTGCAGAACTGCAAGGTCCTCCCTGAGATTGTCCTCTGACCTCTCCCCCATTGGTGGGTTCAAGAAAGTGATTCAGTTGCTCCTGGATCACGGGGGCGAGGAGGAAGAGGGGAAGTCAAGTGTTGGGTGGACAGGCCAGACCGAGGTGGGGAGCTGGGGTTGCTGGCATCTCTGCGGTTGGCGCGTGCACCGGCTCTTCCCTGCTCACCCTCTTTGCGCACTCTGCCAGCTCCTGTCCCGCTCTGTGCCCCCAGCCCCAGAGAGCATGTCCCTGCCAGCCTGGAAGGTGGGAGGAGACCAGCGTCGGGGACTGGTTTGTGTTCCCTCCTGTGTTAGTCACGTCTGTGACTTCGGCTCTTGTACCACCTCTGCCCTCGCTGGGCTCTGGGAACGCTGTTCTACGGCTCATCCCTTCATCTGCAGGGCTATTAATGGCTTCCTGATGAGCGTGTTCTGTTTCCTAATCGTGCCCAGATTTCTGCAGATAGTCTCATAAGGGGTGAGCTCTCTTTCTTGTCAGGTTCCTACTGGTTACAACATCCAAAGAGGGCACGAAAAGCAAACAGGAGTCAATGGCTGGACATCAGAATCTCCTGGAGAGGTAAAAAGAATACTGCACATGGGCCCTCCTTCTAAACAGTCAGACTTAACCAGGTCGGAATAGGGCCTAGGACTGATGTTTTTAAAAAGTCTCTAATGTGCAGCCTGAGCTCGAAACAGCCAGTACTACGGTTCGGTGTTAAGTGTTGGGGCCTGGGAAAATGTACCTTTTCTCCGAGAATCAGGGTCACTTCCTTGGTGGCAGAATTGCACTCTTTTTTTTCTTTTAAAGTTCCTGTTATCGAACGTCTTACACCCCCACGAAAGTGGAGCGAGTGAGGGCTGTGCACACGCACGTCACTCAGACTCGGTGTCAGCCTGGGCCCCGCGGACGCAGTGGCAACGTTTACGCGCCGGTCGCACAAGGGCCAGTCCGCTGGTGGCTCTGCGTCCTTGCCAGCGTTCGGCTTCCCCAGTCTTTCCAATTTTTGTCATCCCACTTGGAACGAAGCCACATTGTGGTTTTAATTTTCATTTCCCTGATGTTTGACAATGTGGATTACCGTTCACGTGCTGACTGGTCATTGTGTTTATGTGTATTTAGAAGTGTCTGCTTTTATTTTCCACATTTTTAGTTGGGTTTGTAATTTTTCTATGGTTGATTTGTAGAAGTTACTTACATATACTGAATACAAGTTTTTTATTTTGGTTTCTGGGTCACATATATATGCTAAAAATAGTTTTTCCCAGTTAGTGACCTCTTTTTCTTACTGGTGTTTTGTGAAGAACAGAAATTTGTAATTTTGGTAAGGTCGTCTCTATCCAGTTCTTTCTTTTTTTGGCGTGTGATTTTTGGGCCTAGTTCAAGAAGGTGTTGCCATCCCTGAAATCATAAAGGTAGTTTTCTATGTTTTTTTCTGGAAATAGTAGCATTTCGTGTTTTCCTTTTTGGTTTGTGATCCACCTGGAGTTAATTTTTGTGTTTGGGGTGAGGCTGGATTGAGGTTCTTCCCCTCCCCCCCATCTAGATATCTATTATATTCGTTCCAGAAACATTTGTAAAAAAGATTCTTTTCATCCTTTAAATTGACCTGGTAAGAATCAATTTGTTGAGTTGGCTTTATGTGTATGTCTATCTCTGGACACCCTGTTCTGTGTCATTTATCTATTTGTACCTATCCCTGTTATATTAATTACCGTAGCTTTATATTAATTACCATAGCTTTATAGAAAGCATGTAGTGTAAAGCCTCCAACTTTGTTTTTCTTTTTCAAGATTATTTGACTATTTTAGAACTTTTTACTTTCCTTGTAAATTTTGGAATCATGTCCTCTATTTCTTCATAATAGCTTGTTTGCATTTTTACATATAATGTTTAATTTATATACCAATTTAAGGAGATTGTACATCTTAACAATATTGAACCTTTTACTCCATGAACCTCCCATATTTCTTCACTTATTTAGATCTAAGAAATGTCTTATAGCTTTCAGTGTAGACATCTTATACATATTTTACTCGATATATTTCAAGCTGTATGATATTGTTGCTGCTTTCTACATTTAAAACATTTTTTCTAATTCTTTGTTGCTGGCATACAGAAAATTCTAGTTTCCAATGATTCTAACATAATTACTCATTCTCATTGTCTCACAACACAAATACCCAAACTATAACCAATGATATAATTGTTAAATTCAATTTAAGCATCTTTTCAGTTCCTTTTTATGCTAATGTAGGGGTCAGCCAATTATGAGTATGAATCTACTGCATGCCTTTGTCAGTGAAGTTCTGTTGGACACAGCCGTGCGCATTCATTTTCGTATTGTGTCTGGCTGCTTTCTCACTGCATCAGCAGAGCTGAGCTGATGCAAGAGAGCCTGGGTGGCTACCAAACCTAAAACACTTACTGTTCGTCTCTAAGAGAAAGTTGGCGGATCCCTGTCCTAAATGGGGGTTCTCCGTGAGGGCAACACTACCATCTGGACTGGGTAGTTTTTATGCTGTGAAGAGCCATTCTGTTTATGGCAGAATGTTTAGCAGCATTTCTGGTGTCTGTTTACTAGATCCCAGTAGCAGCTCTCACCCCTTATGATGATCAGAAAGGTCTTCAGACTTTGTCTGATGTCCCCTGGGGCCAGAGCTGTCACTTGCTGAGAGGCACCACCCTCGGTTACGTCCATTAGGAGTGAACTGTCGAACGACTGTGTTTTCAAGTTTTTGGAAGCAGTTCCTTCCTGTGTGGTGATGTCATCAAGCCACTACATATTTCCATTTGATTTATTTTGCTTTTGAATCTTAACTTTGTTTTATAATTATATGAAATTTTTCCATGATTCCAAAGTCCAATCTATAAAATGAAGATACAGTTGGAGAAATCTAGCTTCTAATTCTGTACCTTCTACCCTGGTCTTCATATGTTGCCGTAAGTAACCATAAAGAATTTAAGTTAGTTTAATCTCTCAACTGTCTGTTTGTGTCCTTCCTCTTTTTTCAAGCAGAAAAAGGGCCAGTCTTTCCAGGACAAACAAATGGATGAATGAATCACCCTAGGCACGTTCAGTACAACCAACACCAAGCATGTGTGTATGTGTGTATGTACGTGATTGTGTCAGAGTGATGTGACCCACGCCTCACAGATTGCTCTAGGTGCCTTCTTACTTTGTCAGCTATTGTCTGTGTCACTCAGGGTTCCAGTAGGAACAAATGTCACACCAGTGGGGTAGGCGGGGAGACTTCAGTAAAAGGACTTTTTCTAGTGGTGTGGGCAGGATGAAGGGAGGCTAATAAGGGGTGGTGCATCAGTCCAGGGTTAGGAGCCTAGGAGCCATCCTATCCCTTGCCCTGAGGACACCAGAGTGACTGGTTATGGAAGTCCAAGGAATCTTTATGAGCAGGGCTGCCTTTGTTAGAGGTGAGCAGCCCTCTCACCTGACCTACTAGAGAAGGAGCTGGAGGATTTTTAGAACCTGATTTTACTTTCTTTTTCTTTCCAATACCCAATTGGTGCCTCTCAATGTCTGGGTCTACCGGAAGGCAAAGGGTAAAGGATGCGTTGATGTGGTCCATGCTTGGCAACCTCCTGCTGCAAAGAGTCAGATGAGAATAGGTGGAGAGCAGAAGTAACCAGCACATCGCCTGTACAGGGGAAGGGAGTCAGTTTATGGAGTGCTAACCACCCGCTAGGCTCTGTGCCAGACACTACTTATACCGTTCCTGCAACCTTGTTCTGTGCCTCAGAGGAAGAAGCACTTGGTGACTTACCCCAGGCCAGGAGTGGGGCTCAGAATCTGTGCTGTCTCATTTCAAAGTCGTTGCTCTGTGCGTTTCACTGTGATGATGACCCTAGTAATATCTGTTCTACCTGGTGTCCAGTGTGACAAACAGAACAGCAGAGAATGAAAAAATAGGGAGGGGGTGGCTAACTCAAGGCAGCTGTCCTCCCGGGATCCGAGGAGGGTGTGGAGCTGACAATGACCTGCTTGCAGAAATGGGGAGCTGGGGACCAAGGACAATTCTGTGGTCAGCACTCAGTCTCAGTCTGTGTTATGTGCACCCTTTACTGGGTCCCTACACATGGGTTCTTACTCAGCATTAGTGGAGCCTTGGGGATCACAGATAGAACTGTCTTTTGGTGCTATTGGATTCCTTGTGTTACAATGTATTTCAACTGTGCATTTATAGACCTCACTTACTGACACAGACATCCCAGCATGCAGAGATTAAAAGCCCCCGTGTGACAAAGAATTCAACATGGGCTAGTAAGAGAGGACTTTAGTTTTAATGAGAACCTGATTCGAAATCACACATTCCTTGGGGAGGGCAGAGAGGCACTGAAGGTGATACCTGGCCTCACTGTTCCTAATGGGCAAGGAAAAGGCAATGTTTTCATTAAATGGAGAACAAAGAAAGCAAGCGTGCCAAGAAATACTTCACTCAAGAAACATTTATTAAGCAAAAATCAAGCATTGAACTAGGTGATAAAAATAAAGGGACTGGCTATAGCTACACAGCTCCCTCTCCTCTCTGCCCAGGTCTTGGACTTCACCGTGCATTCTTGCTTTATTCTGACATGCAGGGTCATTGCGTTGGTGGGTGCAGCTGGGGTGGGGCAGGATGGGAAGAACCGGAGGCCTTGCTGGCCCTACACGTGTGTTAAATCACAGAGAAGCAAAGTCACGGAGCAGAGAGTTAGAGAAGACATCAGAATCGACGAGATTCAGCCTCCCAGTTAATGAAGGACTCCCTTACGCAGCTGGGGGACAGTCGGTTGTCCAGCCCCGGCCTGACAGGCCTGGGATGGAGCCTCACAGTGCCCAGAGCTCCGTTCATTGGTCTTAATTTAGCATTAATGAAACAGTAGCACCCCTCCCCCATTTACTGAGGGCTGACTGTATGCTGGTCATGGAGCTAATCGCTAATCACATTAAACGTGTGATCTCATTTAACCCTTAAAATGACTCTTCGAGATTGGTGAATTATTACTTCCATTTCCTGGCTGGATAAACTGAGGCTCAGTGCTTTGCCACAGGTGTGTACGTGTGCGTGTGTTTGTAGAGTGTTTGTGTGCAAAATAATCTGTATTCTGCTTCTCCAAGCAGAGGCCGGCACCCACCACAGGAGTTCCGACAGGACACTGTTATGGGTGTCCCAGCAGACCCATCACTGGGCGACTTTTAGACTTGTTTGCAATTTTGTAGAAATTATACATCTTCTCCTCAGATAACTTAATGGGAAATTAATGTATATATTTGCCCTATTGACCTCTCTTCCTTAACTTATCTAGTATGTACCCCTCTGTTTTTCATGCTTTCAGTATGATGTATAAGCAAACATGCAAAATAAACATACACATATGTCTGTATTTATGCAAGGGTTTTTTATCTTTGTTTATTTTATTAAATTAGAATTTGCTCTGCAATCTAGCTTGCCCCTGCCCCCTCACTCAGTATGACCCCACGGAAATTTATTCAAATTATTTTCTATAGTCCAAATTCACTCTTAGCAGTGGCATAAAATTCCATGGCACCGAAGTACCATAATTTATGCAGGCACTTCCTTATCTATGGACGTTCTCTGTCTCCCTCTCCCTCCCCATCCCCACTGGGAACAGTGCCACGAGAAACATCCTTGTAGACGTATTCTTATGAAGGATTTTAGGTTGTGACAGATGTCAGATTGCTTAAAACATTTTTTTTTTAATCCTCACCTGAAGCCATTTTTCCATTGCTTTTTAGAGAGGAAGAGAGAGAGAGAAACATTGATGCGAGAGAGAAGCATGCATTGGTTGCCTCCCGTGTGTGTCTGGCCCGGGAATGGTACGTGCCCAGGCTGGGGAAAGAACACAGAACCTTTCGGCTATGAGGAGATGCTCCAAACAGCTGAGTCACACTGGCCAGGGCAGATGTCAGATTGCTTTTAAGAAATGCTCTAACAATGCACATTTCCACCAGTAGTGTTTGAAAGTCCCCCTTTCCATGAATTCTTTGGAAATGAGAGGGCTAACCATTAGATAATGCAATATCTCACTCTCTTCTGGAACAGCACTCTTCCATGTGTTTTTAAAAATATTTTTAAAAAGATCTTATTTATTTATGTTTTAGAGAGAGGAGAGGGGAGGGAGGAAGAGAGGGAGAAAACGTCGATGTGCGAGAGAAACATCGATCCGTTGTCTCTTGCATGCTCCCAACCCAGGACCAGGCCTGCAACCCAGGCATGTGCCCTGACCCGGAATCCAACTGGTGACCTTTTGCTTTTCAGGATGACGCCCCACCCACTGAGCCACACGGGTCATGACTTTTCATGCTTTTTCAAATTCAGGATTTCAGCTGCCTGGGATGGCTCACTGGTGTCATGTGAACCCATAATGCAGCTTGTAAAAACACCCACAGATACAGGATGGACCAGCTGGGAATGTTTGAGAGCAAGGAGCTTACTGCAGGAGTGGCCTGAATTTACACTTTGAGAGACTTATGGGGGTTTGATGGCACCATACTTCCAGATAATTCCGAGGGTGCGTCTTGAAGGTGTTGGCCTTCAGTGCCACTTGATTTGACTTGCCTGTTTACCCAGCATCAGAGCCTGTGGGTGGGGTCTTTCTAGGGAGATTTCTTCCTGCTATTCCTTTGGTAGCTAACTCGAGGTGGTGCTGGGGGGTGAATGGCATTGTTGATGAAAGGACAGGACCTCAGCCCAGACAGAGTTCCTCCTCTCTGAAATGATGGGGGCAGGTCCCATGGGTGTCTGAGTTTCTTTCTGGCTGTGACACAGTGTGAGTCTCTCAACCTAAGAGAATGAAATACGTCAGCATGGGAATGATATGGAAGGGAATGATATAGAAGACAGACTTGGTTGAATTGTGAAAAAATACATTTTACAATATATAAAATTTTACAATAGGTCAAGTTCAATTAATTACTTGTCATTACTCAATACAAATTAAACTGTTCTCTCACACCCCAAGGCTGAATGGTGGACACATGGTGCAATTTTTAATGTGGCCACTGGATGGCGCAATTGCCCTAGTAGTAAAACCACCCTGCGTTTTTCAGGTGAAGTGGGTGTGCAGGATTCTGCTGAACCTGCTGCTTACTTAGTGAGGAGAAATATACAATGGAATAGCTGCAAGAGGCTTAATGGGACTATCTGGTTCAGCCCCTTCTATTTTTTTCGTTTTATTTTATTTTCATTGCACAAGTGTTACATAAATACATTTTAATAGTAAAGGATTCGAGTTTTGTATATGTTCTTCCCCCCCACTTCACTCTTCCTCTGCTGTGCGCATTCCTCACCCCAGAGAAAACCCCCTGTTAACCATGTGGAATATTTCTTTAAGATCCTTTCTATGCACGCATACACATATGCACGTGTACACATATGTCTTTTTTAGTAAACATCTGTGCAGCTCCTCATTTTGTACATGAAGAAAGACAGTGTAGGGTTTGGCACTGATTTTGTGGGAAGGGCTTGTGCTTTGGAGTCACCCAGACGTGGGCTTTAAATTTTAATCTTGTGACTTAATAGTTGCCAACCTTGGCCAAGCTATTCAGCTCTCATCTGAGCCTCAGTACCCTCATCTTGCAAGCTGTTCAGGTGTACTAAATAAGGTGAATATATGCAAATACTCCTAGCTCAGCTGGCCTGGTTACAGGTATTAGTTTCCTTCTCTATCACTCTTTGCCAAGTTCACACAACTCATTAGTGGAAGAGCACAGTTCCGTGCCTCCTAGGAGTACATGTACACATGCATAATCAGATGCAAACTCCAGCTTGCTGACCCAGGGATTCTTAAGTATGAATCTTGTTGTTGCCAAAGACTTTGCTGGCCACTGTGGGCCTTGGCTCTGTTCAGGTGGAGGGAAGAGCATATTTGAGGGCTGGAGGGAAACGTTGGGGTGCAAAATGGCACAGGAATTCAGCAAGGCATACTCAACTGGGGTTCAAGTTTAGACTCAGCCCAGGTCTGTAAACTTGTGCAGAGCTCCTATGTTCTCTGTGCTTGAGTTCCTTTATCTGTAAAACCAGCAAGATGAAAATTTGGACCCCGCTAGAGCTTAGACTGTGAGAAGACAAACCAGGAAGCTCACGATGCCTTCCTTTTTGCCTTGTTTTCCAGAAAGCTCAGAACCAAGTTGAATGTGAATGGAAGCCAGTGTCCTTGTCCTTGGGTTCCTGGGGTAAGTATCTTCTATTTCATGGCTTTATGTTGGCTATTATTTCAGTGGTGTGGATTGTGGCTCCATGAAGGTGGTGGTGAGGAGACAGGCTGGGCTTCTTCCTAGTCCAGACACGTGGGGGCTTCAGGCATTGTACTTGGGGATATCATGGGTGGGTGTGGGTTTTATCCATCTTTAAATGTCTCACTCTTGGTTTTGCATAGCAATGCCTGACATTTCATTGGATCATTTTGTTTATTTTTTAATATTTAAAAAATTATTGACTTTATTGGGGGACCATTTGAGAACATACTTTCATATAAGTATTTAAAAGCATTTATTTTAAAATAATATCTATTATTTGATTTTTATAACACTCTCTGAGGCTTGATTGAAGAGCAGTAGGCACATGTGGACATGAGTTGAGTAGTGTTTTATAAACACAACAAACCTTAATAATATTAAAAATAAAAAAAAGTAAAGATCCAGTGTAACAGCTTATCTGTTTCAGTCAGGAAAACTCTTTCCCGAACTGTGCTGCTCGCTTCAGCAGTAGCTCTGCGGCAGGCAGCACAGGTCTTAAGGGCCGGCCCACAGCCTTGCAGGTTGATGGATTTGTCCTCTCCCCCCGACTAGACTCGGCTCCATCCGATGAGGCCAGAAGCTCCCTTGTTTCTGGCTAATGTGCCGTACAATGAGTGACAGGTGCTTCCTTCTTTTCCCTGTGGAATCTTACTTATGATCCACACAGCTTTCCTCGGGAGGAGAAAGGGACTGTCTGACCCACCTCCCAGATCTCACCTGTGTAGTTATGACACCTTGCTCTGCTGCAATCCATGAAGTGGCAAATGCCTCTCCACTTGGTTCATATCCTGCCTAAATTGGCCAACAAATCTAATGGGCTTCCTGGGGTGGGGTTCCGGAACTCACCCAAGGGACCATCTCAGGGATTCCCCAGGCCCATGTTTTCAGGTACTTGGGTGGTGTTTCCTGAGATACAGAAGGGTCAGCTTTCCAGCTCAGTGGGAAGGATGAAGGGACAGACCTCAGAGTAGAATCTTTCCATCACTTTGCACAGCAGCCCCATTACTGTTAATTCTAGCATTACCTTGCTGTGGGATGGACCAGAATGGCCATTGCCACGCAGCAGGTGGGGTGGGGAAGCAGCCTTAGACTTCGGGCTTTAAACAGGTCTGTTGCCATGAGGTAAATGCTGAGCTTTATAATGAAGAGGAAGTAGATGATTTGATGGCAGGGGAGCTGTGGAAGGGCTCCTTCACATCCAGCAGAAGGCATGGGACGTGAGCTCTGACAAGGCTTCCTTGAAGAGGCTTAAATGAATGACTTGTTTACACCCAGAGTTATTGATAGGCAAGGCTCTGAACCACAGTCTTACTAATTCCCTTGAAATAGAATTTCCTCTTGTTTCTGCATGAATTGCTATTGACAGTGTTTCAGAATCTTTTTCACTGATGGAGAATCTTGTCTCTGAGCAGAACTGTACCCACGCCATTCAGGTAAGAGCTGCCCATAGTTACACAGGAGACTGTGTACTAGCCACAGCACCGTTGAATGGTTGCTATCTTGCATCTACAGGAAGCTGGGCAGCTTTTAAAAAATGCAAAGTCAGCTGGGTTGGTGCAGTGCTGAGAACTGATTAAGAAAGCCTTGCTATTCAATTCTGTCTCTTTAAATGAAATGATTTTTCACAATCCTAATAGTTTAGGTGCCAAAGGAGAGGAAAGAAAGCCAAACCTGAAGGGAAAGAGAAATGACTTTTGACATAAACATGGGCTATTTCCACAAGGAAAGAGAAATCAGCTCTGAACTGCTACGGTGGGGACAGAGACAGGGTGGCAGACCTGGGCTTGAGGACCTCTCTGCAAAGTGTGCAGAGCACCCCTGTCACCTGGAAGGAGCCTGCCACTGCAGAAGGCCTTCAGGTTCCACTCGGCTTGACTAAACGTGTCAGCCCTACAACAGGGCTCCTTCCTAACTCTATATCTCTGATATTTTCTTAGAGTACTCACTTTAGGAAACCTTCAATTGTAAATTCTTTCTCTACCCCTTCAGATGTAAGTCTTCTCCCAGCCTCTTGCCAGTTGTATAACCCAGGAATGTCTTTCTCAAGGAGCTGGGAGCCATCTCTTTGAAATGTAATCGTAAGGAAAGAAGCTCTACCTGCTCCCTATCTCCTGGGCTGTGTGGACAGGTAGAGTCTGGCTTTCAAAAGTATCACTAGTGAACATGATCACATTGACTGATCTCTTCCCTAACTTCCTCCCGTATGTTTCCACTAGCTCACCCCAATGCTTAGCAGCTCAGCTCGCCTGCCTTTCCTCTTGTTCAATCTCTCTGCGCTATTGCAACAGTGTTGAATAAAGCGTCCCTGGCTGATTTAACTGTGTCCAGTGCAGTTTTTATTTACCAGTACTAATTCAGATCCTCTTTCTGAGACTCTGGAATCACACCACCTTCTATGGAACATGCTCTTCTTCCCAGCTGGAGCCACATTGGGCAATGCCCTTCCAGCCTCACTTGTGGGCGGGAAGAACACCCTCTGGGTCCTGCTTCTTCCTTTTGTAATCCTGGAAATGAACTCCCCTAGTTTCACCAAGCCACACGACTACCCTTGTAGAGACTGCGTTTGCTTTGAAGCCAGATGTGTCCTTTTGACCATACATCTTGTCAGTGGAGGATGAATAGAATAGGCAATGTGTGTAATTTCCACTTCACATCATTGACAGGACATGCCTTATCCTTCATCTCCTCCTTTCCATGGTCTAGAACACAGAAGTGGTGGTAAGTCAACTTTGACTGCATAATAAGAAGAGTAGCACCTAGAAGACTTGGCAAAACACAGATCTGAGGCTCTCGCTGCCAGAGGTTCTGATTCAGCAGGTTTGGGGTGGGGCACAAGAACTTGCATGGCGAACAAGTTCTTGGGTGATGCTAACACTGTGGGTCCAGGGACCACAGGAGATTGCAGAACAACACAGCAGGAGCCTGGGTCTCTGGATGCTCTTGTGGAACAGAGCTATGTGTGCAAGCCATGTGACATTTAAGCTGCATACAAGTCCTGTGGCATCTCTGGACTGTTACCATAGAGTGGAATAAACTTCTATCTTGTTTGAGCCACAGGGTTTTGGCCTTTTTCTTTAAGCATCTGAACCCACATCTTAATACAAATGTTACAGGTAAGGGTTACCCTGCAAGACTGGAGGTCTTGGGTACCCCTGGGCAGCAGGCTCTTAGGCTTGATGTGGGTGATTTTTATTTGGAAACATAATAAAACAAAGGCAATTACTTGTTTAGTAATATAGTGACTTCTTTTATGAGAGTATCCCAGCTAGGCAGTCAACTGAAAGCATTCTTTCCACATCTGCGTTCGTGCTTGTATTTCTGCCTTGGGAAAATCTCAGAGCTGTGTATCCCTTGTGCTATCACATGAGCAGGGTGTGGGGTTTCAGTGCTGTTGTTCAGAATGGGGTGATTTGGACATTTTCTTGGAAATCATTGAAAATTCAAGTGGTTCTTACATATTTGTTAATATAATCATGAAGATACTGAGGGCAATAACAATGTGCATCTACTGAATACTTACTGGGAATCAGGTACTATGCACTCTATATACATGATATAATTTGTGCTTATGGCCCTGTGAGGAGGCATTACTATTATCTGTATTTTGCAGATGAAGAAATGGAGATTTGGAGGCTTCAAATAACAGTAAAATATAAGATTGCAATCCAGGTCTGCTGGATACCAAAGCCCATGACTTTAACCTTGGCAATATCCTTTCTCTTCCTGGTAACTCTCAGACCTACTCTTGGATGATTTTCAGGCTCAATGCATCAAGCCGAATGCTTGTTAGCAGTAGGTTTCTGTTAATGTGTGTATGTTTGAATGCAAATATCATTTTTTTTCAACAGACAGGCCTACCTTGCACAATCTAGACTGTGCACTCAGGCTCTAGGAACCTGCCGTGGGGATTGTTAGTTGGAAATGAGAAGAGGGCATAAAGTTTGTAAAGAGTGGCAAATGGCTTCGGCTTGCCTGGATTTAAGGCTGTGAAAATTAACTACCATGCAGGCGTTGTGTTCCAATACAGTGCTGAGTTTAGTAAGTCATCACCTGTCTGTGGGGGCAGCAGTGCGGGGGCCTGACAATTTCCGGTAGGGACAGTGGTAATTTTCCAAGTTGGTGCCTCTAGAGCAATGTCAACCCCCAGCACACCCAGGCCGGCATGAGTGGGAAGCATTAACCACCATCAGAATAAACCTGTACATCTCCACAGAGGTCCCTCTTGGTTCTGGGCCTCTGGTTGCTTCTTAGAATCGATTTTCTCTCCAGCCTCTTGTCATTCCTTCAAAATTTACTTGTTCTGTTTCCAATTCTGTCCTTTCAACTATCTATACAATGGCAGAACAATTTTTGAATTAAATAATCAATGGTTAATCAATTAATTCCACTTTAACTTTGATGAGATTATTAGGATGAAGCAATGCCAGAAGCAGAGTGTATTTGAAATCTATACAGACCCTAGAAATGATCACATGTTTACACAAATTCAAAATCATGTGAATCACTGTTCTTAAATGTGTTGACCAATCATCTGTATTCAACTGCAGGCCCTCACACGCTGTCTGCACCTGGATTCTATTCTGTATGTTTCAGGACTTTCACTCAGACTTCCGCGAACTTTTTCTGTGAAGGGCCAGGTAGTAAATTCGTTTGGTTTGTGGACATACAGTCTCTGTCGCAACCACTCAGTTTCCCACATCGCTGCTGTGGGAAAGTGGTCCTGGGCAGCATGTGAACAGGTGAGCATGGCTGTGACCCAGTAAAGGCTTAGTGACAAGAACAAGCAGTGGAGTGGATTTGGCCCATGGGCTATTGTTTGCTTATCAATGACTTAGATAAAGATAATAATTTATTCAGTCAAAATGTAGGAGAACCCAAAGGTGTCGGTGAAAAATAAGGGGAGGAAGAAATAGCGGATACCGTGATTTAGAGAAGGAACATTCATTTAGAGAAGGAACATTGTCACTCTGGGTCCTGTTCAAGACAACAACATTAAATATGGTAGCAATAAATAGAAGATTATGCATTTTTGGTTCAAAATGTGACATGTGAGTGTATAGGATCGGGATAAGTTTGCCGGGAGAGAATTTGCAAGAAAAAGACCCAAGGACTTTGCTTAAAAGTGTGAGTGTGGGAGGCCTTGCCTGCTAAAGGGGATGGTCCGTTTTGGGCTGCATGGAGGTTGGGTGTAGATTGGCGATGTAATAGTCCTGCAGGGTTCTTTAAGGGTCAGATCACACCTGGAGTGTGGTGTGCAGCGCAGACTCCTCATTTAAAGAGTCCATTGATGAATGGAAGTGCATCTTCGGAAGAAGGGGGCTGGAGATGGTTGGGGGCCAGGACGCTGTTACCTCTGAGGCATCATGAACTGAACTGACCTGAACTTTAGTCAAGGAAGAAAGGACCAAGTTGAGGGTTGTCATTATTTTCATTTATCCGGTTTCTGTCCTGAAAGGCAGTAAGACTTGCATGTGGCTTAAGGGCCATGGTGCCCGCACTCAGCAGGGGCACAGTTAGTGCTTGACTGAACAGTGTGTGGAGAGGATCAGGGGTTAGGCTGGGGATAAGGACAGACTTCCTGACCAGCAAGGGTTGTCAACCAGCGGGACGGCTACTTCGGTTATTTCCGAGCACCAGGGGAGTGTTGGGCAACAAAGAGTCCCTGAGATGCAACACTTCCCTCTGCGGTAGGGAAACCACATTTTTTGATATTCTAACCAAATAACCTTTAAAGATAAGAAGACTGAGGACAGATGGGCTATTTTTATTGTTTATAACATCCAATAAAAACATTCTGTGTAGTGTACAATGTCTTTGGCTAAGCAGGCATTCAAGCATCGAGGGGGATAATATATGCTATTTTTAACAAATTGCTTGTATTATTTAATAGAGGCGAGGGAGAGATAAAATAACGTAAGTGCCTGTAAGTTTGTCAGTGGCCAGGGCCACCTGGATCCAGTTACCATGGCCTTTGAAGGGTGGGGGGTGACCCAGAAACGTGTAACTTTATTAGTAGCTCTCCGAGAACAGTGAAGTCCTCTTTGTTACAGAACAAACGGTCTCTCTCCCCTCCAGGCTTTGTTATCCTCTGGGTTGAGTCGTGGAGCACTTGCTGTGTGCCAGGAACAGGCCTAAGCATTTTATATGTACTTATTTGTTTATTTCACTGAGGTCATCTTTCTCCCCACCCCATCCCCGAGACATTTGGGCACAGCAAAAGACGTTTTGGTTGTCATCACTGAGGGAGGGGAGCTGCTGCTGGATGATGCTAAACATCCTGCAGCGCACAGGGCAGCCCTCTAGGACAAAGAATTATCCAGGCCCAAGACTGATAATGTCGAGGCTGAGAAACTGATTGGACAGTAGACACTCTTGTTAACCTATTTCACAGTTAGGAAACCTGAGAGGTTAAGCAGCTGGTCCAAGGTCCTCCAGAGCTGGAAAACTGGATAACCACATTACTGTCTGGCCTCTTTGATTATTCAGTGATGTTAACATGCATGTAGCATAGGAAGTACTATGTGTGGTTCTTACATCCCTTGGAACCAGCACAAAAATAAAACTCTATTTTTGTTTTTAATTTTATATGTAATAAACACAAAAATACTTTGTAAGCTATTCGGTTCTTTTCTGATGAGTTTGTGAGTGAAGTCAGACTAAAGGTGCAGGGACCCCTGCAGGCTTGAGACACGGTCGGCAGGATTCACTGTCCCTCATTGTCCGTGGCTCTCCTAGTGGCCGATGGCAGAGAAGTCACCTGCTACCTGCGTAGGTAAGTACAGGTAAACAGCACTTCTTCATCAGTGCCATGTCAGAAAAGGGAACCACTTAAGTTTGTGACTGAAGAAACAGATTGAAATTCTGTGTTTTCTTCCCCACCATGGTCTCCAACCCGGACACTAATCCCCAGTCATGGGTCTGAATTTCTTTTGGAAACAGCTTGTTGCTCATTGTGATAAAGCATCTTAAGAAGCTGATGTGTTTTCCAGGAGGGATAACCTCAGTTACGTCTCTACATTCGTCCTAGAGGACTGTCAGGATTCTTAGGGAAGGACGGGAGCATGGGGTTTCAGTGGAGAGAAAAGAAAAAGGAAGAGGCAAACATCATTTATCACAAAGGAGGGGCTCCCACAGCTGGGGTCAGGGAAGAGGTGAAAATCGAAACATTTGCTTACTTGGTTGGAAACTAATTCTGTCTTCTTTCTCTTCCTTTAATTCTTCTACTGGTTTGACTCTTTCTTCCAGAGACAGCACTCGAGATTGTATGTATGTCTCTGTGAATAGTGCAGGCGATTAATCTTTGAGACTCCAGTGCCCGGCGCAGAGCCTGGCATGACTTTACCGAGTGGTCTGTTCAACTGGCATTTAAGGAATGCCTCATATGTCTGGCACAGGGCTAGATACTGGCTCTTGACTTTGAGAGGCTAACATCACAGGTAGGAACCAGTTGGGTAAACAGAGGCTGCACAGAGTTTGGGGAGCGCTCTGAATAAAGTGTGCGCAGGGTGGAGGCGCCCTTGTATCTGAGTCGGACTGAGGGGGGGGCCAGGGAAGGCTTCATGCAGTAAAAATTTCTTCAGTTGATTTTTGAAGTTGAATCTAACTCAGATTTAGTCAGTAAAAGAAATGGTGGAAATGTGTCTCAGTCCAAGGGAATAGCACAGGCCTGGACACACTGGTGTAAACCCTGCCAATGAGAGCCGGTTGTAAGGGCTTCAGCAAAGTGAGTGTGAGAGGGGATGGAACGGGGCCGGGGATGTTTGCAGCAGCGACACGGAGAACCTTTGGACCACTCTAAGGGGTGTGAATGCTGACTTGAAAACTGTGGGACTCCACCAAAGGCTCAGATCGTGCTTTCAAAAGCGGCCTCTGGCAGCTGCATGCAGACTGGATTGGAGAGGGGCCAGGGAACTGTGTTGGGAGCTTCGCTGTAAAGCCGGTGAGGAGCTAAGAGACCTGAGCTCAGAGCTCACAGTAGCAGTGGCTAGGAAGGGGGTGATGTGAGAAGTGCGGTTGACTTTTAAATAATAAGGATTTGAACAGTGTGGGTCCACTTATATGTAGATAAAAAGTAAGTATAAGCTGGCCCTCCGTATCCCCGGGCTTTGTATCCGTGGACTTTGAAACGTGGATTCAAAATACTGTTTTTGACCCACAGTGGATTGAATCCCTGGATGCAGAGGGTGGACAGTATGAGTTATTCTGTGCCATTTTACATAAGGAACTTGAACATCTGCAGATTTCGATACCGTGGGGGTCCTGGCAGCAACCCCCCTGATACCGAGGGACAACTGAGTTTTGGGGGGGGTGTCAAAATTATACATGGATCTTTGCACGGTGGGTCAGTGCCCCTAAGCCCCATGTGGTTCAAGGGTCAGCCATACTTGGAAGTGGAACCTGCATGGGTTGCTGGCTGTGTTGGTGTTGATAACCATGGGAGCATGCTTTCTGACTCCCTTTCAGGTTAAGTGTGGCCGTGTGACCTGGTTTGGTCAATGGTGTATGACTGAAAGCATTCATATGATGTTTCATCAGAGAGTCTGCTGTTCTGGTTCCTTCTCTTCTCTCTGATCTCTTAATGTAGGAGTGTCCTAGCATTCAGACCTTGGTCTCCTCCTCTTTTCTGTCTGTATTTACTTTCTTGGTGATCTCATCCAGTCTCATGGCTATAAATACTATCTAATGCCAGAGACTCCAAAATTGGTATGTCCAGTCCAGACTTTTTTAATAAAGTAAAATTTACTTATTTATTTATTTATTTATATATGTTGTTTTTGACTTGGAGAGAGTCTGATACTAAGTGAAACAAGCCAGTCAGAGAAAGACAGATACCATATGATCACACTTATATGTGGAATCTAATGAACAAAATAACAAAATTGAAGCAGACTTACAGATACAAAACCAGACTGACAGCTGTTAGAGTGGGGGTGGGTTGGAGGATGGAGCACAGCAGGTAAAGGGATTAAGCAAAAACAAACAAAAAGCACCTCATGGACGCAGATAACAGTGTGGTGACCCAGAGAAAAGGGGAGCTGGGGGAGGTGGAAGAGGGCAAAGGGAGGATAAATGGTGACAGAAGGAGATGGGAGACTTGAGTTTCGGTGGTGAGCACATAATACAAATGCAGATCATGTGCTATAAAATCGTACACCTGAGACGTATGTAATTTTATTTACCCACGTCACCCCAATAAATTCAGTCCAGATTTTGCACTCCAGATTCTTGTATCTATCTGTCTCCTTGGCATCTCCACTGGGGTGTCTAACTGACTTCATAAGCTGAATCTGCCCGTGCTGAATTCCTGTTCCCCTGAGTTTTGCTGAACCTGAAACAGCAGAAGCTTTCCGCATCTTAGATAATAACAACCCATCATTCCATTATTAAGCCAAAAAAGCTGGAGTCGTCCTTGACTCATTTGCTTTCCTCACACCCCATGTCTGAACGGTCAGGACACCCGGAGCTTCCTCTGCTGTCACTCCCATCCATTGTTGCAGTCCCGTCTGGCAGGACTGTGTGTCATTGTGGAATGCTGGTCCTATATCCCCAGACAAGTGACGAACAAATTCATGAGGACTAAAGGAATCCCGTGGAGAAAAGGGATATGTGGCCAATCTCTCAGAGAGGGGGCCCCCACCCCTGCCTCGACAGGCTTTTATTGATATTCTAGGTACATTACATCCAGGATGGTTCTTATTAACTATGCACAAATTCGCTTTGGGTGGATACCGTTTACAGATAACAAAGGAAAGGATGTTGCCAGTTGTTTCAAAGAGAAAGGTCATTTACAAATGGAAAGGAGAGAAGGCTGGGCTGTTTACATTCATGCTTGGGAAGTCTAGCACAAGTCACAGTAAACTTCTGCTGTCTCCATCCCAGGTGAGGGAGTTTTTGCAAGAGCAAGTTTCAAAGCGGCTGAGGGACAATGCATGCCTGATTTCCCACGGGAGACCTATCCACGGATGTTCCCTGCATGCCATGTGCATATGTCTGCGTTCAGAACCAGAGCTGAGCCACAGGTCACATCACACACGAATAGGTTCCCTATAGTCCACCACCTTCTCTCGGTGGATTTCTGCAGGAGCTTCCTGGGACCCCTTGTTGCTGCTGTTGTTTGTCTACATCTGTTTCCAGCACAGCAGCTGGACCGATCCTTCAAAAGATCATGTCACCTTTTTCTCAAAGCCTTCCAAAAGCCCTCATTTCCCATCAGTGCCTTTAAAAGGGCCTGCATGATCTGACTCCTGTCACTTCTGTGATCTGGACTGGTTGACTTAACTCTTCCAAGCCACAGTCTTCTCATCTGCAAAGTGGAGAACAATTCTTATCTCACAGGATGGTTATAAGGATTAAGTGAGAACACATGTCAGAAAAAAAGGTGGTAGTTCTTTTATTAATATTATGAGGAATTTTTAAATGATAATTAAGTTTCATGCCCTTTGGCTTGGAATTTAAGACTATTGATAATTTTCCCCGTTTTTTTCTATACTGTATTCCTCACATGGTTCTCCCTTCTCTATCTCTCAGTTTCCTTGCTTGTAAAATTTGTAAAACGGAGATAAGCCCTGCCCTGGCTCACGGGGCCTGCACATCAAAGTCCTTTTACTGTAGAAGGGGCTGCACAAATAGAAGATACTGCCATTCTGTTTCCAAGGACTAAAAGGCTTTTGTTTCTGTGTCTGCGGTACAAACAAAAAGGTGCTTCTCCTTCAAATATTTCACCTGGAACCTCCTTCCTCCACAATAAGAGCAGCCCATGTATGCCATGTGTGTTGCTATGGCAACATCAGAAAGGGAATTAGTACCCAAAAGAAGCCGTAAGTACTGCCCCTGAGCAGGCTGCAGGATGGGTATTTGATTTGACAATTTAGAAAACAGCAAATGCCCTTGCATCCCTGCCTTGTGATACCATTTGTCCTCGTCAGCTCTGTTTGATTAATTAATGTTCCTGCAGAAAATAAATGCCGTTCACTGGTACTTGAAGTTGATGGGGATTGTTTCTCACATTGAGTTGAAATGCTTCCCACACAAAAGGAAAAAAGTCAGCTTGTTAGATTTCCAGAGACTATCCATTCATCTGTAGGCCCAGAGTACAATCATTTCAGTGCAGGTTGTGACAAGGGAGGAAAATGTGTCAGTCATTATTCAATCGTCTTGTAAAAAATCTGGTGTCGTGTTTGAGTTTAGCAGATGAGGGACCTTGCGAGATGAAAGACCTGGAACTTCATTGATGGGCCTTGGACTCACCTGTTAGAGGTACCCTGCAAGGCTCCTGCATTAGACCTTCTACTTCTGCCTCTACATCTTCGGCCATGCCGTCTGAAGCTGCAGACCACTTCTCATCTATACTCCCTGTCTCCTTCCCTATTTTATTTTTTTTCTTAATACATGTCAGTAATATCCCGTATGTTTTACTTAGTTATCTTGGTTGGTGTCTGTCTGACCACCTAGAATGTGAACTCTACGCTGACAGAGACTTTGCCATTGAAGAGTGATTAGCATGGAATTGATGGTTGGTAAATGCATGTTAAATGAATATGAATAAATCAACCAGCTAAGTTTATTCACCCAAATGCTGGCCAAAAATTAATCATTATTTTAAAAAATGATTTCTGGGAAGAGGGAGCTACATGCTGATGAAAATCTATTTCTGCTCTTCCCTAGGTCCACAGCTAGGTTACATTTCTCCGTTTCCCCTGCAGCTCAGTGTAGCTAATGCAGTGTGAGCAGAGGAGAATTATGTCTCTCTCCCAGGCCTGTTCCATTAAAGTTCCTGAAATAATTCTCTCTGCGCTTTACCCTCCTGTCTGTGACATGTCGATGCCAGGACATATTGAATGCCACGCGCTGAGGCTGGCAGAGCCTCTCTCTGCTTGGGGCCTTGCACAGTTTTGTGGAACCAAGAAGAACATGCCTTTAACTGTTCATGTGAAGGAGAAATAGACTCCTACTGGACATGAGACTGTTATATATTGTTGGGTGTGACTGTGACAGCAGTTAGCCTATCCTAACAAAGAAATTTGTACCAATAAATGCTCTAAACCTTTTAAAGCATTTAACATGCAAAAAAAGCTAAGACGGACACGGGATACTATTTTCGTTATCATCTTTCTTTTTCCCTGTGTCCCATCTTGGAAGTCCTTGGTGACACATGAAAACTTGAGGAACGGGCTATTGGACAAGTAGGTCACCCCTAAAGGAAACTTCAAGCCATCCATTCTCTCTTCCAGGCTCAGAAAGCAATATCCCTGCTTTAGCATTTCTTTCTCATCAGGCTGATTTATGGAGGCCGCTGAATTATGGGGGTTGCAGCAACGTTTGGCTGTTCCCCAGGTGCCAATACACTGTCATTAAAGAATCGACAGTCTTGCAGTTCCCCTCACACACACCCTCATTTTCAAAGGCATGTGTGAGCGCTGTGAACCCCAGAAGCCTTCAGTGAAAAATCAGATCAACAATCTGGTGTGTTCAGCAAACAGATGGAAGAATTTGGAAGCAGAATGGACGGAACTCATTACAGCTGACACACGTGCACTCTTCACCAGAGATATTGCACAAATGTGCAATGTTTGATCCACAATTCAGCGTGTATTTATGGCTCTTCCCTTATTTGATTTCCACAATATCCCATGAAGTGGGTTGGCACATATTATAATAGGTACCATTTTGTGGGGGAACTGAAATTCAGGAAAACTAAGGGGAATCTCCTCTTTTGGGGTAAGAAGCTCCTGTGAAGAAAGGGGGCAACATCACCAGTTGGAGTGAGTTGGTACCTCTTGCAGGAATGCCCCCTTTCATTGGGAAAGAGGGATAGGACTAGGGAGAGAGAAAGCAGGGAGAGAGATGGACAGGTGTTAGCAGGATGTGAACATCCTGAAATCCCAAACGCTCTCCCCATGTGTCTGTGTGCCTGGTATTAGAGAGAGGGTCTGCAGCTCTGAGCCTATGTTTGAGTGCACTAGAAACACCCATGTGGGTGAACACCATGGTTCAAGTGCTCTGTAGCTGCAGATTATCATGGACTCTACCTGAGGGACTGACACGCAAAGCCTTGCTGTGGGAGAATAGCACTTGTATGTAAGAGCAAAGCGGCACAAAATCTTCTTAGGTAGGATTTCTGCCTTATGGATATTTACTGTACTACATAAAAAATATGAGCAGCCATTTCTATAATCCCAGAGATTTCCTCTGGCTCCGTGGTGATCAGATTTACTATTTTGCCAAAAAAAAGCACCTACCATTTTAAGAAGACAATGTGTAGTCTTAACGAAATCCTATGGATGTTTCTCTCCCTCCCTTTCTCTAAAAATAAATAAATGAAACCTTAAAAAACCCTATGTATGCATCCCAGGTGAGGTGAATCAAACTCAGAAAGCTTTCGTCTTTTACACTGATGTCTGTACAGTGGAAGGTTAGTTTACAGGTTTACTGAAGGCAGCTAAAGCGGCTGGGCCATCAGATCAAGGAAATAGGGACTTGAGTGACTTTTTTGTCAGCATTTCTTTGCTCAGAATTGCAGAGGGTTTGGCAAGGTCATACTCACAAAGCTGGCTGTGAGCATGCCTGTCCTGGGGACCGTTTCCCGCTGACATTTTCAGAACCAGGTGCTTAACCAAGTGTGGACCACGAATGAGACCATTGCCCTAGGAGGGCAGTGCGCTCAGGGCTTGGGGTCTTTTGAGGGAGAGAATGTGATGGGAAAGATAAATAAGTCCTGCCAGTTGCCCTAAGTTCACTTCCTTTTCTGAAATGACTAAATTTCCGCATTGGGTTTCTTGGGGCACCACGGGCACACCCGGAAGCCAGTCGCTGACACCAGCTGCTTTTGTGTTTTGGCCTTGGAGATCGACTCTAGCTAGCTTCTTTTCCTCGTTTGGAAATGAGGTAACTGAATCCTCAGCACAGTGTTGATTCAGGGAAATCGTTTTGGTTTGTGTGACTTGGGATTCTGAGCACAGGATGCAATCAGAGTGGCAGCGATGGGGTCAGGAGTCCCCGGAGGCTGCCTGTTTTCATTGAGAGAGTCTCTTGCTTACGGTTTTAGTAGGAGGCGAGAATTTCCTAGAT
Organism: Macrotus californicus; assembly: GCA_007922815.1. NCBI lineage: Eukaryota > Metazoa > Chordata > Mammalia > Chiroptera > Phyllostomidae > Macrotus > Macrotus californicus. The sequence goes on along the minus strand of VMDR010003104.1, from coordinate 44,622 downwards.
GTCATCCCGTGATTGCTGGCAACTCTAGGGCAAACAGCGGCTGGGTCTAATTTTCCATTCAGGATCTGAAGTACGTTCAAGAGACTGAAGTGAAATACAAAACATGAAGAGTATATTTTCTTTGTTCTCCCTCTTTGTCCAAACAACCTCCCAGACATTTAGAGAGCCAAGATAAATGCTGATTTATGATAAAAAAAAATCCCATTCCAGCCCTGACTGGTGTGGCTCAGTGGATTGTGTGTTGTTCTGCAAGTAGGTTACCAGTTTGATTTCCAGTCAGGGCACAGGCCTGGGTTGTGGGCCAGGTCCCTCCCTGGTCGGGAGTGTGCCAGAGGCAACCAGTCAATGTTCCTCTCTCACATCGATGCTTCTCTCCCTCTGTTTCTCTCTCCCTTCTCCTCTCTCTAAAAATAAATAAATAAAATCTTAAAAAAAATTCCACACCAGCTGCCAAAGAAGTGTGACCCCAAGGCTGTGACTGGCCAGTGTCTACGCTCTCTTGCTCTGGGGACTGATGGCTTCTTTACCTGCACCCTCTCATTGCCTTCCAGGTCATTGCCTTGAGACATCAGATACCGCCTTGTCTCTCTTTTCTGCTTTGTCACCTGTAGGCTCCTCCAGGGTCTGCTTAGCACACCTGTGCACTCAAATGTTGATGGTTGATCAGAAGTAAAAGGAGGAACTGAGGGTTGGGGGTTGGAGGAGAGTAGGGAACAGAGAGGAGGCTGGAATGAATCTCAGACTGAAGCCATTTGAGGGCTGAAGTGGGGAGAAGAAAGAGTGGGTTTTCTCTGTGGCTTGTTCTCAAATTATGTGGATCTATCACCATTAAATGTGATTTTTGACAAAAAAAGTAAGATTAACCTTCTACACTATTGTCATTTGCAGCCCAGGCAGGCTTTTATGTATAATTTGGTATTTAAATCCTCCCAATTATAGCCACGATGATGACCTTTATGGGAATTAATTGCTGGGTAAAGGCATGCCCTTTTTGGGAGCTTCCTGGTAACATCTGATTCTAGTAAGTTAGAGCCAAGTCACTGCACTTCTGCCTGCTTGGGAACCCCCTAGGACTAATGCGGGGCCAGAGAGCCTTTTTCTCTCAGGCTGTGGTTGCTGTTGGGAAGTTTTGTCCAGAGCCACCTTAGCTTGAGCTCCTTCTCAGATTTCCTGGGTCCTGACACTTTCTTCTTCCCTAATCTCTGCTTTTAACCTGATTCACTGGTTTATGTTTTGCTGGAGGTCTTCGAATATCATGGAGTTTATGGGCCACTGCCTGGTGGCTAGTGAGTCTAGACCCTGACTGGCATCTCACTGACCTCCTCACCCACTTTCCGTCCTGTGTGCGCCAAAACAGCTGGAGGGTCAGGCTGTGTTTTGACCCTCCTCCTGGCCTAAGGGTGCTGCCCAATTCGTCTCCTGACATGGACTCCCTTTCCTTCCTGCTGTGGTCCCTTGAAGGTCTGAAATGTCCCTGTGCTTTGTTACATTCCCAGAGCCTAACAGAGGGCACAGAAGCACTGCTAGTGCACTCTCAGCCCACACACTGTCACCACTGGATATTGCCATTGTTCCCACTGTGCCTCCCAACGTAGCCAGTCCTGCTCTGACACAGCCACCACCAGGCCGACCATAGTCATGGGTGCTGTTTGCAGTCTGAATGCTCCTCATTTCAACCTATTCTGTTCATTGGACATTTGAATGGTCCCACAGGTGGCTTTGAAGTCAGACAGAATTGGGCTCAAATATTGGTACTACACTTATATTTTACGGCAGCTGGTTTCCCTAACTTTAAAAGTTGGGTATAGTAACGCCCAGTCAAGCACCCAGCATATAGGTTGTATGCAACAACTATTAGCACTTTATTAATATAAGAAGTGGGATAGTTGTGGTTAAGTTCATGGAGTTTAGAGCCAAGCAGAGTAGAGCTGAATTTTTTGCCTCACTGCTTAACCCATGTCAGTCTCAGTTTCTGACTCCCTGATGAATGCTCTTGGCATTTCTCTGGGCTCTCTCTTCACATCCTAGTGTTCGTATTGGCTGGTGGGGACCTAGCCCCATTGGACAGACCCTTGTACAGAGACTCCTTTGAAAGACCATTGTCAACTGCTGAATCCGAATACAGGGCTGATCATCATTGCCGGGGCAGGGGCACAGTGTGCGAGTCATTGATGGTCACTTAGTCCAGGCTCATTACAGAAGAACACTGGCTCCGTACGGCTCCAAGTAGCCTCAGCTTTCCTTGGCTCAGACTGCTTTTTGAAGAGCTAGTGCCAGGGGTGGGGACTGACTCCTTAGGGACAAAGAGTGATGGAAAAGTTAAAAAGGTATTTGGATGAAAAAATGTCCTCTCTCTCTGGACAATGAAAGAGGTAAGAATCACCATTAGGTTGGGCTGGGTTTGAATGGATGAGCTCATAGGACTTAGCAAATTTGCCAACAGTCTCTTTGCTGGGAAAGCAAGGCAGTGACTCAGCGATTTTCTAATAGAGTCAGTAGGAGAAAGGCTGAGATCATGACTGAAGGGAGCAGGTTATCTTTATTGGAGACTAGCAGTCAAGCTAGAGAGAGAGAGAGGTTTAGCATGGATAATTGAAATTCACTGTAACTGTAAATCCTGGTTGTTGATAGTAGTAACCACTGCCTCTCTCATGTAATAAGTCTTCTTATCAGAACTGTTCAAAAGCAGCAGCAATAATTGCTTTGATTTTATCTTGTTCCCATTTCCTCTGCCCACCTTGAAGGCAGCTGCAGAGGAACTAGGAGAAGAGCTTAAAATGTGCTGGCAAGGCATGAGAGAGGAGCTAGTGGGCCACGGCCCTAGGGTTTGAGCTGGAGGAGCTGCTGGGGTCACACTGAGGGCTGGGAGCAGCTCATGCACCTCTTTTCTGTCCCCAAAGCTACAGAGGCTCAGTTCTTCCCAGTATTTGGGTCAGAAGGATTCCCATGCACAAAGGACTTTCAACCTTGGTATGAACCTTTGGAGAACTGTAGAAGTGCAATGTTCCATTGTAACCTCAAGTTCCTGATGTGTCCTGCTTCAATGCAATGTAATGTGAATTGTGTTTGGAAAGGACTGGGGAGAATTGCCTTTCAAGAGCTTATATGTGAGCCCCTTTCAGAAGTAGAGAAATCACTTTTAAATTACCTTTTGGTAAAACTGCATTTCCAGTTATTCAGAGTGAATGGAATTTCCTTCTGTCTTCCTGTTTTCAACTTAATTCTCTAAGAAATTCTGAAAGCTCCATATTTGTAATTCCCAAACCTGGTTTTTAAACATGGTCATGTAATTCCTCTAAAAAAATGGTAGAATTCACAGGAGTGTTTCCTGGCTTTTCCAGGAGGCCTCCTTCTTTACCAGGGGACTCTGCAGATAGTGAGGCCCTGCATGATGATAGAGGGGGCTATCCCCCCAGCTCTGCAGGAGCAAAGGAAGTGGAGCAACCTGCCTGTGCACAAAAGGAAAAGTTAACAGGACAAGAATCTCAGGTTAGAAACTCATAGTGCTCAATTCCAAGGTTCTGGGGACTTGCTATTTGGATGATCTTGCTGGAAAAGTTTCAAAGACTCGAGAGAATTTATTAATAGTTGGGGCATTGAAATCTTTGGCTGCTCTCAGCATTGCCCTTTTCAATAGTAAATCGTCTTTTAAAATATCTAGAACTTGTACTTAGTGTTCTTTACGATTAAATCAGGCAAGGAGGCAGTAAATCAGACTATCATCATCCTCAGGAAGGAGAGCAACCTGGAATGTTAATTTCCCAGCTGAAATTGCTGGAAGTTTCATTTTGGTTTGTTTCTTGAAGGGAGAGAATAAAAGAGGAAGAAAGCCAAATGTAAGCAGTTTTTTTTTTTTTAAAGGAAAGTATAAATTCCAGGTTTCCATTCTTGTCTCTTGGTGAGCTATAATTTATTGTTTCCTGTATTTCCCCTAAGAGTAGAAAATTCCGGAGAATTTCCATGGAACAAGGGACTTTGCCCCTGTGTGGAACAAGGGATTTGTTTAGTGATATTAACTACCCCATAATCGGAGAAGAGATTTCTTTATGGAAGATCAAATTGAAGATCATTGTGTTTTATAGCTTGTTAACTGTGGCTATATTGGAACATGCCTAATTGGTTTATTTTTTAACTAATATATGGGGTTATAGCAAAGATGTTTGCCTTTTCTGTCTTTATAGGTAAAGTGGAATTTTCTTTCTATTTAGTAGGGTTGTTAGACTAGATGTTTTCCTTTTCCTTTCCCATGAGACTTGTCTCTTCCACTGGACAGTGTGATACACGCTATCCTTTACAAATCCAGCCTTCTCAGAACATGGGAGCTGAGCAGCTTCTCTGGTGGGGAGGGTATGTCTGGGAGGAGACCTACCCAGGGAAAGGGCCTGGAGTTGTGTGCCAGAGAGAGCCAGACTCAAACTGGCCCTTTCATTCACTAGCTCTTGATTTTTGGGGCCAGTGAGTGTGTGGAGCTTCAGCTTCTCACTTACATGCTTGGGATAATGGCATTGGCCTTGAAGGGTGGTTGTGAGGTTGAGAGTGTGCACGAATGAAGTGCACAGTGTCACGTCTGGCTGGTTAATCTACGACTTCATGGATGTAGGTCGGGCCTGATGAACTTTCAACTTTCCTGCTGAATCAATCTTCCCAACAGCCTGGTGTTGTGAGACTCCTGATTGAAGTTGGAGGGAAGAAAATGAACCCTTTTATCAATGGAGATATCGTGCACCCAGAATCCCAAATTCCCTCAAAGAACCTGAAATATCCATTGAAACTCTCATTTGTGGCAAATGCTGTAAGACTTTTAAACACAGACTTGAAGCCTTCCCTGAACTCTCAGGAATTGTAGGCTGATTACAACGTCAGAGGAGTGCCTCATAAGTAATGGTTGTGTTTTGAATTGACTCTCAGGGTAATTCATCACCGAACTTCGGGAGCCTTCTTTGCTCAGAAGCGACTACTCGATGAGTCTGGACATACGATAGTTTGATACCTAAACAGGACTGGCTTCATAATGCTCATGTTCATGATGTTCATTTGCTTTCTCTTGAATATTTTTAGCTTTTAATTATTTAAAGACCTGACGATTCTTTTGAAAAATTCATAGAGAACCTTGAGGCTCCAGTTTCGATCATTTATGTGTTATGACTAATGCATGGAATTTTGTCCCTCTTAGAGGGGACACAGGCATGCAACAACTGTCAGACTCGATTTCTTACTGCTGGGCTCTTCCTGGGCTTATATGGTCCAGGCAAAGTGATAAAAGGAACAGAATACATGTAGTGAAGAGAGCACTAGATTTAGGGCAACCAATTGTTACTGACTTGTCTGAGACTTTTCCTGTTTTTGCGCTGAAAGGTCTGTGTCCTAGGAGAGCTCTGTTTCAGGCAACAGTTTGCTGTGCAAATGGGAAGTTCCATGTGCTGGGAACTGTGGGCCAACGAGGATGGTTGGTCACGCTAACTGGACTGGGACTGTAGAGACCTGAGTTCTAGTCTTTTGCTCTGACCCTGCCTGGCCCTGTGACATTGACCAAGTCACTTTGTTGAAAAAATCAGGGAGTGGGTTAATACTTCTGAAAGTTCCTCTCAGTGTTGACATTTTGTTCATAAGAGGCAGTTTAGCCCCGGCTGGTGTGGCTCAGGGATTGAGTGCCAGCCTGTGAACCAAAGGGTCGCCGGCTTGATTCCCAGTCAGGGCACATGCCTGGGTTGCGGGCCAGGTCCCCATTTGCAGGCATGTGTACAAGAGGCAACCACACATTTTTGTTTCTCTCCCTTTCTCCCCCCCCCCTCTAAAAATAACTAACTAACTAACTAACTAATTAAATCTTTTTAAAAAAAGAGGCAGTTTATTATTGGAAGATACCCATTGTGTCTTTACTTCAGGGTTTATTTTCTTCTATAAATCAGTATCCACTTTGCTCTGAAAGGGCATATGAATTCAGGCTCCAAACTTGATAAAAAATATTCAGGATACTTCTGGATTATTGGTAAATCTCAGCGATGGAAGGAGATGATGCTGATGAACGTTGTGGTGTTAGAATAAGCAGGTGCTGCTCTTGTTCACGTTACAAACCAAACAGCCAATGTGAGTATTCTATGTTTCTTGGCTGGAGAGGAAATTGGCTGGGACTTCCTGTTTTTGCTGACATGCGCTGTTTCCCCTCTAGTGAGAATGAAGCCTTGCTTGTAACCCTGGAATGAAGACTATTTATAAACCAGAATAAATATTGCCAAGACAAGATCAACTGTGCGCACAGAATTGAGGTTTGGGAAGACACCAGTGCTCATGGGGCACTTGCCTTAGGGAGTGTTGGTTCCCAGTGGCCTGGTGACCACCCAATACAGCAATAACTTCTTACCTGCATGTCACATGCTTGGGCTCCAGATACATATAAGACATGGCCCTGACCTCTAAGAGTGCACTCTCTTCTGGGGGCATGAGATAGTAATTAATTACTAAACACAATAGGGCAAGTTCTTTCATGGAGGCACAGGCAAAATGGGAGGGCAGAGGGGGACATGACTGATTCTACTGTCCTGCTCCACAGGCCAGTGCTGCCCAGCTTCCCAGCCCACTGACTCACACAGGTGTCCATACTCCAAAGGGATATAACATGGGGTGGGACCAAGAGGCCCCAAATCTGTGTTTCTTTGGTTGCCTCTTGGGATTTAATGGGATAGATAACATCATTATTGTTAATGTTTAAGGCACAAAGTAAAGATACTAAGATGAATTTGAGTTTGCACTAAGTTTACAATTTACTTCCTTTAAGCTTTTCAGATTATTAGCTGTTAAAACAGTATGTACGCTCATTATAAATGTGTCCATTTAAAATTCAATGCTTTAACTTAGTTCCTGCAACAGGGGAGAGCAAAGAAATTTGGCTTCTGTCAGTTTGAATCACTGTTCTCCTTTTAAATAATAGTAAAATTACAACTCCAACATGAAGTTTCTAATTAAAATGGACACCAGTGTGCTCCCCTAGTTAATGGTGTAATAATTTTTGGCACAAAATGGTACGGGATGCTTGATTTTAAGTATCTTACATTCAGGGAAACTTGACTTTTGTGTTTACTAATGAGAAGTTTGAGAATTTATAGAGTGCTACCCTTCCTAGGAACATGTAGTATTTCATATATTTTGCTGAGTTATCTTCCTAACATCCTTGAGAGAGGGGAGAGGGAGATACTGCCGAGTGTGTTTTACAGAAAATGAAATCGGTGCCCAGTACAGGTAAAAGGCCTTGCTCCAGAATACGCAGCTGGTTAATGAAAAGGCTTTTTCCTGCTCCCATGTCTCACCTGGTGTCCTCTCACTAGGTTATGCTGTTTGGCTGTGGTCATTCCACCATTCAGGAAGTCACATTTTGTGACGGAAACACTTACTTGCACTTATGGAAACTCAAAACCCTACGTCTGTGGGAGGCACAGATAGCTGAGGTCACGATATTTTGAAATTTTTGTAGCAGCACTCTTCAGGTCTTCACCCTTGGAGATCAAGGTTCTGGAGAGGTCAACGCTCCTTCCTGTCTTAAATAAAAAATATGTTTGGAGATTTAAATGGAAATTCATGTTGTAACAAAGCCCTGGCACACTTAAAGTTGGAAGCAGCCAGGGAGCACTGTGCTAGACAGTGACCTGGGCATGACAGCTGAGAATCGGTGGGAAGAGCCGGTCAGAGAACATGAGACCTGGGCTTTCATGCTAACTCATTTGACTGACTTGCTGAATGACATTTGGCCTGAAGGCCCTACCTATTTGTTGGAGTGCTCGGGGCTAGACGGTATCAATGGTTTTCTAAGTGTGTGTCAATAACTCTCCAAAACTCCTTAAGTTCTTTAGGAGCTCTGAGAAGAGTAGGGGACAGCCTAACAAGCAGGTGGGGCTCTGGGTTTCTCATCTGTTAGAAATAAAATGGGTATCATGATTCTTGGAACACCTTTGAATTTAGGTTCCCTTATGAACCTAAAAGTGCTCTCTTTCTTTGTCTGTCTGTCTGTCTCTGTCTGTACTCTGTTCATCACTGTAAGTCTAGAAGAAGTGGGAAGTGAGAATCAGGGCATGGTTCTAATAAAAGAGAAGGAGGAAGGAAGAAAACCTGCTCCTTCTGCCCTGAGGAGTTGTGGGAAGAAGAGGGGAAATGCAGGACCAAAGGAGGGTGCATGCTTTCTGTTTCCCTCCTTGGCTAAAGCTGTGAAGGACTGAGCTGATAGACTGAGGCAAGCTTAGTTTTTGTGCTGCTTCCCATTCAAGTTCCTGGGAGACTAGCTTGTGGTTTACCCACAGCAGCTGTAGTAGCCATTTGGTTAGGGTTAGTACAGGGAATATAGTCAATAATATTGTAATAACTGTATGTGGTGTCGGATGGGTACTACACTTACTGGGGTGACCACTTTGTAAGGTCTAATCAGCCACTGTGTTGTGCACCTGAAACTAGTATGTGTCAACTATAACTGAAAAATAAATGTAAAAAGTTATCTAAAAACAGATTTTTAAAAAAGCGCCTTTAGTAGGATTAGAAGGGAGATCTTGGGAGCAAGGTGCAGATTTGAAAGGCTTACACAAAACGACAGGGCACCTGAGAGTTGAAAGCTAACGTCGTCTGTGTCCTGTGCTCTGCATCTGGCCTCATGTTTCCCACCGTGTTTCTTTCTGTCCTTGTCATGCCCCCTGAGCTCCAAAGAGGATCCTCTTTTTCATGGCCTCCACGTATGGTGCCAATTCCCACCTCAGTCTCATCCTCCAGCTTTTATTAATTCTTCAACTTTGTCCAATGTCTGCTTCTTCCTCTAAGATCACCTCCCTACCAAACTCTAAATTCTCAGGGGGGCCACACCTTATAGTGGTTTAAATCTTGGTTCTGACAGTTACTAGCAGTCAAATTAGGGCAAGGTCTGTGAAGTCTGTGCCTCGGTTTTCTCATCTGTAAAATGGAGTAATAATACTTCTTGGTCTTGGTCTGAGGATTAAGTGCTTAGAACAGTGTCTGGCACAGTGAACATAGTTTGCCATCATCAGTTTTGTGTTTACCTCTCTTACTGTTAAATGCTGTTGTATGTGTCCTCCATGACTCCCTGCCCCTTTCTCCCTCTCTACTTGATTCTAATCTCTTGTCTATTTATTAGTTCTACAGCTTCTCAGTCTGTAATTGCAAATTTTCACAGAGCCCAGCTGTCTCTTTTTTTGGTAACTGTGATATTAGTTTAGCTTCAGTCTTTGTCCATGATTTTACACACACTTGCAGCTCTGACTCCGAACACACCTGCAGGTTTTTTCAGTGTCTTGAAATCAGTTAATCTGGATCAGGGCCTTGAACTCACATAGAGCAGAAGTGGCTCCCAGGTCTTACTGCCTTTTCGTGTATCCCTGGCTTCCGTTCTTTGTTGACAATGCGTCTTCTACTCTGCAGACTCAGCATCTTTTTCTTTTTTTTGTAGTAGCCAAGAGGAAAGCAAAATAGGATTTGGGTAATTCTGCTTTCTCTCTGCAGCCGAGTAACGTGTTTCTGATTTGGATGTGGGACTGTTTCTTTCCTGCACATAACTTTAAGTGCCTGTATGGTTGTCTCTGTTGTGCCTTGCCAGCCTCCCTCATGTCCTGTGAATCTCAGTCACGAGCTGAACCACTGTAGCACGACGGCTCCTTCTAGATGTGTCTGCCTCATTCTAGCTTTCTCTCATTAGCTCCTACCCATGGAGCTACGTGCTTTGGCTTCTACATTATGCTTGGTACAGGATTTTTCTTTTCTTGCTCCTTGGCCTTCCTTGTTCCTTGTGTCTAGAAGTTCAGGTTCAGATGCGCAGTCCCCCTAGTAGATGTGTCCTGATTCAAAAAGATCACTGGTTCTGGCTTGGCATGGGTTTCAAGAGAGACAGAAATCAACTATGTCTTAGAATGTGGTTGGTGGGATATTGAACACTGTACTGTTGAAAGTTAGACCATATAAATTTCTAATCCTGATCTTTGGCCTCTGTTTACTGTGATTTGAGCCTTTCTTTGGGGAAAAGTTGTTGGCCAGTTTCTCTGTGATCAGGAAGGGGTTGCAAGGAGGCAGTTTCCTATTTGACATGAAGAATTCTCTAGTGAGTTGTTTCTTGAGGCAGTAAGTTCCCTGTCATTGGAAGTGTTCAAACCAAGACCATATGATCATTTGTTTAGGACACTGGAATAAGATTTCTGTATTGGGGAGAAGATTAGAGCCAGAAGGCCACTGATGTCCTGCTCTGCAGTTTAACCTTGAGGATACTTTTTTTTTTAATGTTAAGGGCATGTCTTGGTGCCCAGACCAGCAGACGCTTGTTGTAGGGTATACATTCTGTTACAGGCTTACCTCCCATGTGAGGCTGCAGACATACTGGACTGTTTTTACTCCCTTAAAAATGGCTTGTTCTCTCTTACTTCCTTGTCTTTGAAGTCATATAACTTCATGTTCATGAAGTTTATGTGTTTCCCCGTCCCCCTTTTCATCTGGCTGTTAACTTGACTGTCAGGACATTCTGGACTGGGTGTCCCTCCGTGTCCACGACTGTGCTCTGAGCTTACCTCCTAGACCCACAAGACCTACCTCCTGGTGCTGTCACCCTCTCCTGTCCTCTCTCCCATGTGAAATATCACTCTTTCTGGGGCCCAGGAACCGTGTCTAATGCCTGTGTGCTCCAGCACCCATCACAGTGCCTGGCACAGACTAGCGGCCTAATGCGTGGTTGTTAAGTAAGTGAAGTGAGGTGTGACTGTGGTGTCCAGACTTTGAAGCCCTGATGTGCTTCTGTTCCATAATTTGTCTGTGATCCTTCCTTTATGGGGCAGGATTACGAAGAACTTTCGGAGGAAAACATAAATGATGACATAAGAAAAGTTGCCCCAGTGCCTTGGAGACAGCAAACCCAGCATTTCTTTCTCAGCCAGTTCTGGCAAGAGACAGAGCAACTGAGCTGTGCTGGGTGATTCTTATCTACTTCTTAGTGTGATTTGGCAGAATGAACTTATTTTGTCTTGTACTTCAGGGAGTAGGCGGATGCCTTAAAATTCAGACCATTACCTTCTTTGGGATATCAGATCTGAAGAAATTTTTATCAAAATATGTAGCTGGTGGATGGAATAATCAATGTGCCCCGGAACTTTCCCAGGGTATCGGTTTATTTATTTATTTATCTATCTATTTATTTATTTATTTATGGGTTTTTTTTTTTTAAGTTTTGATTTTAACAGCTTTATTGAAGTGTAATTTATGCAACATAAAATTACTCATGTTAAGTGTGCAAGTCAATGATTTTTAGTAAATTTATAGAGTTGAGTAACTACCACCAGAATCCAGTTTCAGAACATTTCCATCATCAGCAAACTACAGCCTGATCTTGTAAATAAAGTTTTATTGGAACACAGCCATGCCCATTCATTCACAACTTGTCCAGGGCTGCTTTCCCTCTACAACCAACCTGGGTTCAGCAGTTACAACAGAGACCTTGTGGCCTGCAAGCCTAGGATGTTTACTAACTGGCCTTTTACAGGAAGTTTGCTGACTTCAGCTTTAAAGGGGAACATGAAAAATTGCCCAATTTGATGAAATGTGCCTTACATAGATAAAATCTGTTATATTTTTGGACATCACTTCCACCATTCACTGGACCTATTTCTATGTGATGTACCTCTCTTAGCCTCAGTTTTCTTCTTCCAGAAAAGAGGGACAATTTGTACTTTATAAAGCTCTTATTGCAAATACAAAGTTGAAGGAGAGCAGGATACATATTAAGTAAATTACTTTCCACACCCCCAGATGTCAGTGTTCATTTTGTTGTTTAGCCAGAGAAAGTTAAATCATTTTGTAAAGTTGACTTTCAAAGGAAAGGGTAGACATTTTGGGGAAGATTTAAGATCCTGAAATACTCTGGGAAAGTAGCATAACCCTTGCCCCTTCCTTTGTTGAAGAGGGCGAGGAGGGGAATGCTGTGACATCATGTGCCTAGAAACCCTCAGGGCTCTGAGTTCAGGACTGGGTCATTGCTTGCTTCCCACATGGGAGGCCCCACACCTGAGCTGGTGCTCCCCAGATATGCAGGGCTCAATTTCTGTAGGATGCCCTTTAAATTTGTAACCAAATGGTCAGGCAAAACCATAAGAGAAATCTAGAGATCATCTGGCAGGGCTTTTAATTTCTGCAAGAGTCATGTGGTCCTAGGAGGTAAGATTTAATGGAAAGAAACAAGTTCAAAGGTTTTTCAAGAGAGAGGGAAAAATGTATGCATATATCTAATGAGCCAAAGATGCAAAATTAAGTGAGGTAATCACCTCGGTGGGGGTGACAGGGTCTAATCTGGCTTGAAAATATGACTCACACCAACAGGCTGCTATGTGCCACCCTGTTTGAAGTTGCTGTTGCAAAGAATAAATACAGCCTGGTAAGGTCCATCAGTGTCGCAGCCTGATATTCATTCATGTTCTGGCCAAATGAGGGCACTGATTTAGTTAACAACACTTGTTACAAAGCTATTCTTTGTGTTCTTTAATGCACGCATATCATTTATTCCCTGATTAAATTTATGAAAACATATAGGGGTGGAGAGCACTTAAAGAACTTCAGGGAATAAGTCAGAATTCAAAGTTCCAAATGAGTATAATTATCATGGCATGATGCTGTGTTCAAACCCTTGGTCCTCCTGGGAGCAGGCTGGATCCACAAAGTGACTTACTAATTAAAGGAAAAACAAATGTGGGGCAGGGGTTCTTGCCTCTCCTTTGCCAACCTTGGGAGAATCACTTCAGCTCTCTGGTCCTCAGTTTTCTCAGCTAAGAAATTAGGGGTATGTTCATCTTTAGGGTCTTGTCATCTTTATAGATCTGTAGATAAGTCACAAAGGTCTGCTTTTTTCGTTTTGGAAGACCTGTACCTGACAAGTAGCTTTGTGGCTGAGATGATACACTTTAATATTTATGCAACAAATGTTTATGGAACACTTACTATGTGCAGGCCCCTGAGTGCATACAGCAAAGTCCCTGTTCTTAGGAGGCCTAAAGTCTAGAAAAGGGGTGGAAAACTTTTTCTGTAAAGGACCAGATAATAAATATTTTTGGATCTGCAGTTCAGTCTCTCTCACATCTACTCAACTCCACCTTTACAATGGGAAAGAGTCTATAGACAATATGTAGAAGAGTGGGTGTGACTATGTACGATCAACAGACACTTGCTTCCTGAAAACAGATGGCAGGCCTGATCTGGTCCATGGGTCATAGTGTGTGGACCCCTGACATATAATATTACAAATAGAATATGATATTTAAGTTGGGATAACCACCAATGTCACCGAGATTGATAGAAGATCAATGAGACACATAACATTCGGCAACAACTCAGTATGTCTGATCAAAAAAGTCCCATTTTGGACAGGTTTAAATATTGGCTAGGTATTCCCTGTGCCATAGAATCTAAGTATTCCAGTTTTAAAAAATCCTTGACTTTAATAAGCAACAAAACGAAGACTAGGAAAACTGTAAGTGATAACACATAATTAATCACCACAGAGGGGTGCAGGCTTTGCCATGCTAGAGTGTAGGGCAGCTTATCTGAATCAGGGTGAGGAAGGGGCAGCCATGACCTGTCCTAAGTGGAGAGATGAGGGGCTGAGGAAGGCAGATAGATTCCGCAGAGACAGGTCAGTTTGAAAGTATTATGTATGGGGTTTGGTTACATATAATTAATTAATCAACAATATTACAATTTTTGCTTTGTTCAATCAGTCTCAATTTTAAAGATTTTCTGTAATTGGAAAATGAGTCAGAACCAAGAAAACCAATTTACTCACTTAAAAATACATTTTGGGAAAATCTAAATGCATCTCCTATTTGTTACCAGTGAAGAAATGCAGAGACCAAAAAACAAAAAGGTTCATTTGCTTTGCGGTGCCAGACTTCTTAAAAAAACTACAGCAATTTAAAGAGACTCCTTTGTGCAGAAATGTATTTGCAGATATGTCTGGGAGACTTATAATTAGCAAAGAAAATAATTTTATTCCCCAGAGACAATTTAGCTGCTCTGTGGCTGAAATGGTGATATGGCCTCACTCTGTAGTCATTTTTAGATTGTTGCTTTTCTGGAGAGCTGATCCGGTGCAGAGGGAGGCTGGCTGGCTCTTTGTCCATGCTTCCCTGTGTGGCCTTTCCCCCAAACCTGGCCTTCCGTAGGCTTCTTGGGCTGATGGAGGAAAAAAATAAAGACCCCATCAGTGATGTGTCTGGACAATGAACAAATGACATTTAGATGCCCAGTGTGGTGGGCCCTAGCAAGTGAATATATATAGCGATATTTTAGCCCAATCAGGGTTTTCTGATGCACACGAAAGGCAGACCGCTGGGCCCCTTCACAGGGTACAGACCCACCTAATCTACACTTGAATATTGTCCTCTCCCTTTTCTTCAGCAATGAACAGCAGGTCACCTGAGGATGACCCATAACTTGTTCAAGAATCTGAAGGCAAAAGGGAAAAGAAATGGCTACGTACTGATTGTCTATGATGGGAGCATTGTATAAAAACTTCCCTCACTTACTCTTTCTAACACCCTATGTGGTAGGAATTATTACACCATTTGCTGTAGGAGGAAACTAAGGCCCAGAGGGGCTAAGTAGGTTAAATAACTTGCTCCAACTCATGTATCTAATAAGTAACTGACCAGGGATTCAACTGCAGCTCTGACTCCAAAGCTTGCTTTACTCTACACTGCTTCAATATAGTTTAATGGGAAATAGCCAAGCTATTTTGCTACCTATTCAAAGAGGAAAATAGAACTGCAAACCTAATACAAATGAGAATGTAAAGCAAAGCCTTCCATTCACAGGCAGGGAAGGTAAGGGCCCCCATGCGGTGGTTCTCGCCCTTGGGGATACCCTGGAATCATTCGGAGAGCTTGTAAAAATGCTAGTGATTGTGCCTTTTCCCCAGTGATTCTGACTTGACTGTCCTGGGGTGTGACTTGGGCATGGGGACTTTTAAAAAGCTCTGCAGGTGATTCTAATGTGCAGCCAGCCAGAGCTGAGAACCTCTGTCCTGGAGAGGCTATGTGACATCATAAGAATTAACGTTAACATTCTCTTGCACACTCATCTGGATGTGGTTCATGGGGAATTAAAAAATATAGATAAGTATTTCTGGGACAGAAAAGAGACTCCCTGGAGTTTCTGGTTGCAGCAGCTTTGTGTTCAAATCACAGTAAATTTCACGTGAATCCCAATGTTGGTTTGAAGTCCTCCCAGACTATGTCTCTTAGGGACCAATAGCGCTTGATTGTAAATCGTTTAAACTATGAATTTGGGATTTAACATTTGGGATTCTGCTTTATAAGGAAAGCATGATACTTTAATTTAAAAAACAATGAATGTTGTACAGATGCAGAAAGGCGCAGAATAAATGACACCAAGCCTGGAAATTCGTCTTCTAGATTTTTAATTCTGGAAGAAATTTTTGATTTGATAGAATGTGACTCTGGATGGAATCTGAGGGCGAGGGCATGGGGGGACTCTCCCCTGAATGCAGAGAGCATAAAAACGTCTGACATACCGATTCTCATACGGCTGTGTCTAGCTCTTTCGCACAGCTCAGCTGGAGGAGATGACAGCTGCGAAAACAAGCTGTCCTTGGGTTGGTGGCAGTGGCTGGTACTTTTTAAGAAGAGTGGGTTTTAGTGTTTTAGTTAGTGGTGTTGTATTTTACAGTTTGTAAAGCATATTTACATGCATTTTAATGGTAGAGGGATTGCAAAATGGCCCTAATTCTTTACTCTTTCATGCAGACACGCCATTTGCGATGTGATTTTGGATCTGTTTCCCCAGCCCTGGAATCTAGGCTGGTCTTGTGGTTTACTTAGCTGACAGAATATGGGGTTGAATGAAATCCTGCTTTCATGCTAGTCCTGACCCTCGGACTCAGGAGGACTTGCATGCTTCCTCTGCCTCTGCAATGGAAACAACCCTGGGCTTGCCCGTTAGAGATGAGAGGCCACGGGAGGGAGCTAGTTATCCCACTGGTGTCGTGCTCGGTCGGCCAACAGCCAGCCGACCACCAGGCACACGCTCAGGTCCTTAACACTGTCCCCTCAAGCCCGGCCAAGATCAGCAGGCTGGCTAGTTTTCTCAGAGAGCCAGGAGAAAGAACAAATTAAGTTACTGTGGCAAAAGATGACAGACCGACATCCTCAGGTGACTACAGCAGGAATTATAATAATCCCTTTCTAGAGGAAGAGACTGACGTTCTGAAATTTACATTTAGGAGGTATCCCACCATTGTGGAAAGGATGGGTGCTATCAAATGATACATACACTTTCCAAACAAGGAAACCCACTGGTTTTATGTCTTCAAGTGGTAAAACCATGGGATGATTGTTTGAGTTTGCTGATTCTGTTTCCCGGTCTATAAAGTGGAGATGGCAGGATCTTGCTTGTCAAGTTGCCGGAGGAGACACCTGTGTGCAGGATGAAGGCATAGTGGGTTCTCTGTAAGATACAGCTGCGGTGGTGGTGGGGTTGGTGATGACGACGGCTCGGGATGACATGGCCAGGGTGGGTCGGGGGTATGAACTCAGCTCTTTTAACTCCTAAGTGAGCAGACTTTCTTCTATCTTCTCTTTTTCCTGGTTTCTCTCCCTTTCCTTTTCTCCCTCTTTCCATCTCTTTCTTGCCCTCACCTCCTCTGTTATGTTCTAAGGACTCATTTTATGTTTTCAAGCCACCATCAGCTCTCCCTAATTTTTTAAAACCCTTACCGTGTCCTTGAAGTATCTTCTTCTCACCTTGCATAAAGATTATTCACCCTTCACCGTGGTTTTCGTCTTGTCCAGCTCTCAGTCGCCCACCTCTGTGCGTGTGAGAGCATGGTTTTATTCTTGCATTTTTACCATGTTGCAATAAAATTAACTCCTTGGAACAAATCTTTAAGTCCTTTTAGAAATGTTATGTCTGTTTGCTTATTGTTTCTCCACGTTCAGATGATTTCTCTTCACAAACTCTTAGAAACCAGTGAGCAAGGATGCTCGGCAGTGCATGGCACAGGTGTGTGTGTGTGTGTGTGTGTGGCGGGGGGGTCAGTGAACACCGCTGACCGTGGGGAACTGTGAAGGTGAGAGCTCTGTGGAGGGACAGCAGGACAGCTCAGGGGCCCCCTGTCTGAAATCTGGGAAAGAAAGGAAATACATATCAAGATTATTTGTGAAAACAATTTTTTAGGACAGCTGATTTCACCAAAATTTAGCTAAAATCTGGAGGCATTCTGTTAATCAAGATGCCTTGGGAAAGATCACTACTTCCCTCAAATCCCACTTTTAGCATCAAAAGGCAGATGTTTTGCTGGATAAGAAACAGCATTTTTATCAGCGACATGCAGAGTTTTGTCAGCCAGAAACGCCGAGTTTAGTTTACAATCCTGGCCATACTTTTCATTCTTGAAATTATTAACTCCAATAATGCTGATAAGAACCAGTCCCTAGCCTTCTGAAGTTGCCGGTCGTTGTATGTTAGATCAAGCTTTTCTGTCATTTCTAGTTTTAACCTAGTTTGACCATTAAAAACATGGTGATTCAACCTATGTTACTGAGTATAATTATGCACCCAGATTTAAAAAAATTAGCAATTGTGGATCTTTACACATCATTTTTGAAAACCTCTGGAAGTATGGCTCACCGTAGTTGTACTTTGATATTCTATTTCCATTTCTCTATATAAGTTACCTTTGCTATCCTTTTAGGTGGCAAAACTGAATGCTATTTTGAGTTGAAAATGATTTAAATGGAATATTTTGGATTTATTATAAGAAAGTGATAGCTAGTACAATAAGCTATTTGAAGAAGATGAATCAACACATTCATTTAGGCTGTTGTGTAAGATCAAAATTTTTGTATTTGTTTGTTTTTGCTTTTCTTACATAATTATTGAGCCAAGGGCTTTGATGGCACAGAGCTGGAGGTGTGGCTTGGTAAATAATTACTTTTTTAAAAAACCAGCCGAGAAGTTTAAGTGCATAGAATTTTGAAACCTGAGCATTGGATGGCATGTGGATATCGTTTTGGCTTCACACTCAGTTCTGAAGCCCTTTCCAGCATTCCCTCAGGCAGTCACTGCTGGAACCTTCTGGTGAGGGAGGGCTTGCTGCCTGAAGAGGTAGCATATACATTATGGCATTGCGCCTTTGTTATACAAGTCATAATTAGCCACTTAATTCCATCCTCCAGCTGACACTTTTCCTTCTTTTTGCTGAGTGGATTGAGGGATATATTAGGGGCAGCCTATATTTTAGTTTTTCTACAGTGTTCCAGTTGGCCTTGAACTCAGCTGCAGCAACGTGGTGGGACATTTAGGAGGCGACTGTCTAAATTTAGCCATAGCATGGGAGTTGAAAGTGGGGTAGGGGTTGGCTGCCTGTGGTTGGGCTTGATTTAGTGCCAGGCAGGTTTGGTGTGTTTAGGATCTTGTCTTCCTGAGCTTTTTAAAGGACTGCTTCCTGAGATGACTTGAGCCATACATTCAGAGCTTTATTTATCTTTCAGAATGTCCATAGTAAAGGCCTTTCTTTTGTGCCAGCTGCTCATGGGGTCTTCTTCATAAGGCCAAAAAATTATACATGTAAATAAATTCTGAGATAAAGCTTTGAACTATATTTTTAGAAATTACACAAGGGAATCCGAGTACCATATTGTTATATAATTTAATTTTTTCTTTGTGTTAGAGACTTGCTAGATATTAATAAATTTTATATCCTTTTCCTGGGCACATAGGAGGACTTTATTTCCTACTATCCTTTGCAGTTGGTTTGGCGCCATGTGCTTGGATTTTGTCCTGTGAAATATGGTTGGAAGTAATGTACACTACTTGTAGACCTTGTCAGAAAACTCACTGTACGATCTTCCACATTCTCGTTCCCTTTCAGGAAAAGGCCGTGTGTTGGGAATGACAATATCAAAAGATGCAAGGAAACTTAGTCCCTGAGCCATTTAGTTAACTTCTTAATTATTCCATAATTATTTTAACATCAAAGCCCTTATCATTTTACTTATGCAATTAAAAGAAAAACCTTCTCTATTTCTTTACTATATATATATAATACATATATATGTATTTTAATTTTGTAGGTGGAATAAGAAATAAAAAAGCATGATAAGTTGGCAATTTTAAAGTAATGGCATAATTCTAAAGGAAATTACTTTACTCAGGAGATAGAGGAGCAGGGAAAAAGACTTTCAAGGTGTAATATTCGGAGGTTGGGCAAATGAAATACTGACAAATTGCCTTTCAAAGATCATTTCGATGAGAATGTTTCTAAATCTTGATTATATGCTCCAGTGTTAAAAATCAATGCTTTTGTTTCAAATACTGAGACAAATAATTCCTGAAGGGCCCAACAGTTTGTTTTCCAATACATCTTAAAATTGAAAAGAAAACATTAGTGCAGTAAAGCATGTTCTATTGTAATAGATTTTTCTCTCCATTTACTTCAGTGGCATTGCTTCGGCGGAGTGGTATGAACAGCCCTATGCAATATATTATTTTTATAATCTTAATACATATATCACACCTTTTTCTTTCACCAGCTTTTCCAAGATTGATCTACCCTGGTCAATATGACACAAATCTCACTGAGAAATCACAAGATAAATACATTTTCAATTTAAAACACAGTTTGTCCTGGTCAACAGTTTGTAATGACTAATCTATAGGAACCTTAATTACTCAATAGAATTGATGTGCTGGCCTGGGATGGTACCAGGCTTCCTGCTCATCTGTCCATCCTCCCACCCAGTTGCTGCCTCTGTTTTGTAATATGTTCTCCTACATCACTACTTTGGAAGCATTCTCTGCATATTCTCATTTTTGTAGATGCTATGCAGGTTTTTTTTTTTTGTGAGCATATCTAGAGCGCAAATTGACCTTTATTACTTTGAAAGCCATATTCATTCTAAGGTTTAATATATGTCTTTCTGCTTTTGAATTGTCAGAGATGAGGCTGGATAACAATGAGAATGTTTAGGAAAATCTAATAATTATCCCACCCAGCTTGGCCACTTTCAACTTGCATAATTGCAAAAAATTATTCTCCTTTGCTGAATCTCTATTTCACTGTCAGGAACTGACAGGAATTACCACCATTTATCTCCAAGGAGATTACTCATTTTGATATTTGCTTTAAAATGTTAGAAGAATCTATTATGACCAATAAGAGCGCTAGAAAAAAGACAATGTGATGTGGAGCTTTGCATCAAGAAAACTGGGTGCAAAGCCAGGCTCTGCCCTTTATTGGCAAGTCTGGGACGGGGTAACCTTCCCATATCACAGGGCCGTTGTGGAGATGGAGTAAGATCACGTAGACAGTGATGGTATGCAGAAAGGGCTCAGTAAATACTTGTTAACTCTGAAGAAATTAGAGGTGAAACCTGAATTCTCCTGCAAATGGCAGAGAGCAGTGGAGAATGACACAATCCTATAAGTAGTCAGTTATCTGTTTGCTGGTCCAAGGTGAGTTCAAAGTTATGCTGAGTAAAAAATTCTGATTTAATTCTTATTTAACCTTAAGAATGGAGAAAGAAAAGAAGGAAGGATCTTTGGACTGTTTATTTCCTTCTAATTCCACAAGACAATTAGTAAGTTGAGAGTCCTGTTAATTCGTTCTGTCCTCCGAATATTCTGATAGAGTCCATCGTACTTTGAATAAAAAACAAAATCCATACCAGGGCCCACACAGCCCTACAAGACAGGAGGTAGGCTGCCTCTGTACCTCATCTTTCTCCCCTTTCCTCCTCATTCAGTCTTCCCCAGCCCATTTGACTGCATGAGTTCATTCCCATCTGAAGCCCTCTTCATTGCCCTTCCTTGCAGGCAACAATTTTTCTCCTTCCCCCATATTTTTGCGTGGTTGGACATTTGCTATCATTCAAGTGTACTCTCCAGTATTACTTCCTCAGTGAGAAATACCTAAAATAGTCCCCTCCAACCCTGTCCCATCACCCTCTGTCTCCTTAATCTGCATATTTTCTCATACAGTTATAAAAATATTTTAAAAAGCACTTACAATTTCTCAAAATTATATTATATTTAATATATAATATATATATATTTGTTTACTTGTTTGTCACTTGTCTTTCTCACTAAAATGTACGTTCCAAGAGAGCAGAGGATGTTGTTTTGCTCATTGCCGTCCCTTGGACCTGGGGCAGGACTCAGCGTGAGCAGGCACTCAGAAATATTTCTCGCCCGAATCAGTTTACCTTCTCACTGTCTTAGGCACTGGGATATTGTTTACTGTATGAGAACACATCGAAAGGTCCAAATGTTATGAACTCATAGGTGGACACACATAGCTAGGTACAGTTGAGATCTTTCTTAAGGAAGATACTTTCAGAAATACTGGATTTCCTGCTGAAAAAGAGAGTGAGGTTATAGGAGGCAGGTGTTGACTTGGGACCTCACGATCGCTTTGGACACCAAGGGCCACCTGGGAACTGGAGAAAAACTCGATGATTTTTATGGCAGTGCTCAAGATGTTGTGCCAATCAGGCTCTGGGGCAGAGAGAAACTGGGAGTAGTCTTACTTACTGGCCTTGATCAGAGTGAGGACAGGAGACAAAGATGAGCTGAAATGACACTGGGGAATAAATATGTTTGGTTTATGAAAGCTGCTGATAGGGACCTGCCACAAGGATTCCTTGTGCTGCCACACTGGCCCAAGCTGGCCTTGTGACTCCTGCACATGGACATTGTCCGCTGCACTCCCTCCCCACACTGTGCGGTCCTTGTGTTTTTAAAACCTTATCTATGGCCCTACTATCTATCTCTTTATGATATGTTATTCTTTCCTTTTAAATTTATTTAAACATTTCAAGTTCTCTGCAAGGCAATGTATGCCTAAGGTAGCTCGAATGGCATAGAAGAACTTTCAGTAAAAGGCAGCTGGTTCCTGCCCCAGGTATCCCTTTGCCTCAATTCTAGTTCCCTGACACCAAATCCTTTATTTGTATTTTTAGTTCTTCTGATGTTTAATGCCAAAACTCTAGAGCAGGCCTGTCTGATAGAAATATAACGTGAGCCACAGAGATAATTTAAGATTATCTAGTAGCCACATTAAAAAAGTAAAAATACACATGTAAAACTTATTTTAATAAAACATTTTATTTAACCCAGAATATCAAAATACTATCATTTCAGCATATGATCTAGTAGAGCTTATTAATGAACTATTTTACAATTTTATATTGTTTTCAAAATCTGTCATGTATTTCATCCTTGAAGCACATTTGAGTTTGCATTAGACACATTTTAAGAGCTCAATAGCCAAATGTGGCTGGTGGCTACTCTGTTGGACAGTGATATTCCAGATCATATATTTGATTTATAATATACAGTATATATTTATTATATATTATATATAATTTATTTTTGATGTGAAAGATAAGGTTGTATATATAGTACTCTCTTTTCCTATTCTCTTCCTAATGTTTTTAGACACATACTTATACATGTGTGTATCTGTATGTAATTTATATTTGTAATTTCAGTTGTTTTATTGGTTACTTTTATAACTTTAAATAATATACCTAGCCCTGGATGGTGTAGCTCAGTGGATTGAGCATGGGCTGCGAGCCAAAGGGTCACCGGTTCAATTCCCAGTCAGGGCACATGCCTGGGTTGCAGGCCAGGTCCCCAGTGGAGGCCACATGAGAGGCAACCACACACTGATGTTTCTCTCTCTCTCTCCTTCTCCTTCCCTTCCCCTCTCTCTAAAAATAAATAAATAAATAAAATCTTTAAAAAAGTAAATAATATATGTAAGGCTCCATTTCTTCATCTTCATTCCATATTCCGATCTTTTGACCCCTCACTATGATGTACTGGTGGTGATGTGTTTACTGGTGATGCTACTGTTTCTACCACATTCTGCACTCTTCCTTCTCTCTTTGTTCCACCCGTTGTCAGCCACACTCATCTAGAGCCCAGGTTGTCCATTTTTACAGTTGATACTGCCAACCATGGGTTTTAAACTTTCTACAAATTCTGTAGACAGGGAGTGTGATTTTGATTAATATTGATGGAGACATAGACAGCTGGAACTTGGTCTACCTAGAGCTGAGGACCGAATGGAAAAGGAGTTTCCTTTCCGCTGGCCAATAAATTATATAGCAATGGTTTCTGATAATGGAATGAAGCATCAGATACTAATCTGAACTGGGACTGTTATTATTTTATGAGGCCCTTCCTGGAGATTAAATATAGTAAGGAAATAGAATCACATTTGACATGTAAATGAGTCTTCCTCCTGAAAAGCTGGCTCTTTATGGATCAGGGTTATGTTCTCTAAAAGACCAAATGCCAAGAGCTTAGAATCAAAGGAAACACAGAATCAGAGATGTCACGTGTGTTTTAGTGATATTGGGGGTTGATGTCATTCACAGAAAAGTTACTTTTTTATAAGATCAGAATTTAATGTATTAAAAAGTAAACTAAAAATATTTTTAATTGAACTGTTACATTCAACTCCTAATTACTATTATTCTGTTTATGAAACTAGTAAATGTTTCCAAGCCCTTTAAAAGAGTTTATTAATTTGATGAATTCTAGTTTCATAAATATTTTACTTTTTTTAATATATATTATTGATTATGCTATTACAGTTGTCCCATATTTTTGCCCCTTTTATTTTCCTCTCCCCCGCATCCCCCTCCCACCAGCATTCCCCCACCTTAGTTCATGTCCATGGGTCATACAGATAAGTTCTTTGGCTTCTCTATTTCCCATACTATTCTTAATCTTACCCTGTCTATTTTGTACCTACAATTTCTGGTTCTTATTCCCTGTACCTTTTCCCAGTTCTCCCCCTGCCCCCTCACTGGTGATAACCTTCCATGTGATCTCCATTTCTGTGATTCTGTTTCTGTTCTAGTTGTTTGCTTAGTTTGTTTTTACTTTTGTTTTTCAGGTTTGGTTGTTGATAGTTGTGAGTTGTCATTTTACTGTTCATATTTTTGATCATCTTTTTCTTAGGTAAGTCCCTTTAACATTTCATGTAATAAGGGCTTGGTGATGATGAACTCCTTGAACTTGACCTTGTCTGAGAAGCACTTTATACGCCCTTCCATTCTAAATGATAGCTTTGCTGGATAGAGTAATTTTGGATGTTGGTCCTTGCCTTTCATGACTTGGAATACTTCTTGCCAGCCCCTTCTTGCCTGTAAAGTTTCTTTTGAGAAATCAGCTGACAGTCTAATGGGAACTCCTTTGTAGGTAACTGTCTCCTTTTCTCTTGCTGCTTTTAAGATTCTCTCCTTATCTTTAATTGTATTGTAATTATGATGTGCTTTGGTGTGTGCTTCCTTGGGTCCAACTTCTTTGGGATTCTGAGCTTCCTGGACTTTTTGGAAGTGTATTTTCTTCACCAGATTATGGAAGTTCTCCTTCATTATGTTTTCAAACAATTTTTCAATTTCTTGCTCTTCTTCTCCTTCTGACACTCCTATGATTTGGATGTTGGGACGTTTAAAGTTGTCCCGGGGGTTCATAAGCATCTCCTCATTTTTTTGAATTCTTGTTTCTTCATTCTGTTCTGGTTGAATGTTTATTTCTTCCTTCTGGTCCACACCATTGATTTGAGTCCCAGTTTCCTTCCCTTCACTGTTGGTTTCCTATACATTTTCCTTTATTTCACTTTGCATAGCCTTCACTTCTTCCTCTGTTTTGCAACCATATTCAACCATTTCTGGAAGCACCCTGATTACCAGTGTTTTGAACTCTGCATCTGATAGGTTGGCTATCTCTTTATTACTTAGTTCTATTTTTGGAGCTTTGATTTGTTCTTTCATTTGGGCCATATTTTATTGTCTTGGTGCACCAGTCTGGATGAATGTTTCTTCTTTAACTCCTTGGTTGTCGGACTTCCATACAGTTCGATTTTCTGGCAGTTCTGGTTATTTTTTGTTTTTAAATTTGTCGTTGTCCTTCTTTTGGTTTTGCGAGGAGACAAAGTGTGTCTACCTATGCCTCCCTCTTGGCCAGAAGTCCAATTTCTTAAATATTTTAAACTTGAGTGGCTTTGCTTTTCTTAATACCTAAATTGTTATATCATGTAAATCATCTCTAAATACTTAAAATGTTCTAGGTAATTTGATAAATAAAATCTGTAAATATTATAAATCTTACATTATTTTATATATTCTAACAGTATATACAAACATAGGTAAATCCACTTATACCTTTCAACTAAAACCAAAAGTCTAAAACTCAATTATTCAATTATAACTTTTATTCAATTATGTATTTTAATCTGTCAGATGCTTTAATGTGCCAGATATGCACATGTACCTCATGGGTATTTGGTGTTCCTCTTACCTGCTAATCTTGATGGCCTGATTTTGACTCTTAACAAACCCTGACCCTGGCATAGCGTCTCCCTCTGGGGGTAGAGAGTGTGTGTTCGGGTTCATGAACGTGCACATGAGCACTTCTGTGCATCTGCCAGTGACCTCTGCTTCTTGGTATTCTGAGGACACGTGAGCAGGTGAGAGTCCGGCTCTGGCAAGCTACTCAGATTGTGTGTTCACGCATTAATTTACATACACACTATTTTTTTCTTTTAATTTGAGGAGGGTGTGCCATTTTCCTGTTTTTCTTGAAGATTCTCTATGTGTTGCAGGCAGCTCTGAAGTTACATGGCTGGCCATGCTCTTTTGGAAGTCTATCCTGTTGTCAGTTTGTGTCGAATGGTTTGGAATATAGAGAGACAAGCACTGGGTAGGTCTGTTAAAAGGAATCCAGCCCAGAAAAGTTAAATTAGTTAGGATGATTTATGCTTATAAAGTGACCTATATTGATTGCTAAATAGTTCCTGCAGGGTAGTTGAGTCGCTAAACTAATATGAAACATAAATTTGGGAATTCCCTGCCAATTCTAAGTTTGCTTTCTCAACCTTAAATTTACATTACCCTTTAGCTTTTCCATTTGACAACATGTATAATTTATTACCAAAATTTTTCCCATGGTTAACATGTTTGCAGTTAGCCCTAAGGGACTTTTCCTGCTTTATATCTACTCATGAATCTTAAAGACATTTTGCTTGTTTCAGTTTCCTACTCAAAGGGAAATGTGGCCCCAGCAGGGGCACCACTTATCTGCAGTGACCTTCATGGCTCAGTGATTGATCTGAGGATGAATGAAAATGGAGAGGAGCTCCATATTCCTTACAGATAAGAGGCCTATTTGCATTGCAAGTTTGGCTTTGTAAATACATTCACGTCCGCTCTCCGCTTTCCTTTGTGTCCAATCACTATGCCTGCAACAGGGTTTTAGGGCAGCTGCAGGAGTGAGCAAAAGCAGGAAAGTTGTGAAATCTAGGTAGTATGCCATTTTAATCAACTAAGTGATATTGAAAAATTGTTGCTGTCTTTCTTGGCTTATAAAACTGGAAGCCTCTCATGGAAAAGAGTCTTATTTTAGTGTATGAAGAAAGCAGGTAGCTTATATTTGCATACATGTAATTATTTTTGCATTGATTCATATTGAAGAGCAGATGTGTGTTTTATTCCTCTGCTGGCTGCGAAGGAGATGTGCAGAGACGGTGACTGACTGTGCTCTCCATTGAAGGACTGTAAACGGTGTGCAGGTAGGGACCAGAATTTTTCACATAGCTTTTCTCCACATTCAAGTACCATATTATGAAATATACCGATCAGTGTGTATTAAATGAAGATAAAAGAATTGAAGCTAGTATATTCCTTCCCTATAATTGCATATATGCAGATGTGCAGAAAAGTGGTGGAGAGCTCTTACATTTGGATTTGTGGCAGAAGACCCCTGGTTTTCCCTGTGGCTTACCTCAATGAGTGGGGCTTAAGAGTCTTTGTAGTTGTCTCAGCCTCTGAGCTTCTCAGTGCAGAGTGGACCCACCTGGGGCTTTCTGTCTGGAGGAACCTTTGACCATGCCTGGAAGGCAGCTCTGGGTTTATAAGCTCCCAATGTTACAGAACCGACCAGGGTGGGGTGGTGAATGATATACTATTACCAAAAGGGCCCCCCACTTTTGCTCCGGGGGTCCTCCCTGTACTAGATTCATCTAGCCTGCCTGCCACCAGGGGAAAGATGTCTCTCAATGCCAGAGATTGGTGAAAAGGAAAGGAATTATTTATTTAAAAAGTTATACAAACTTAGAGCAATGACCTAATGTCTTCATTAAAATACTAAAGTTCTTTAGAAGACCCACAGATGCACAGTCCTTCCTTCCCCCTCTGCCCAGTCTGGGTACCGTATCTCAGGAGAAGAAGTAGAAGTCCGTGGCTCAGGCAGCCTGGTACCGTTAGCTCTGTCACTGCCACAATCTCCAGTTAATCCAAAGCCATGTGGCACCTTCTCATGGCCCATCAGCAAGAGTCCTTTCATCCCTCTTCTTCCTGTAGCGTCTCTCCTGAGTTCTTCCAAATTGCTGAGAGAGCTCTGCATTGCTGCTACATCTTGCCTTCTGGCTTCCTAAGCTGCATGACAAAGGGAGACCCAAAAGCTGAGTGGGCCCCAATCTTCCTTCTTTTCTCTCCCATGAAGGCACTCTAACCAGGGGGAGTTGCCTCCCAGTTCCATCCTGGATTAAAGTCACTCCCATTCCCCTGGCTCAAGGCCTGGCCACAACTATTTAACATATCCATGAAACCAGTTAAAACTTGTAGATATGTTAAATGACCATGCCAGAGGTTAGCTGCAGAGGTGTTGCTATGCAAAACAGCTCTCAATGGCCCTGCTCCATGTGTCCCATTCCCCAGCTCAGACTTGTAGGAGTGAGGATATCCTATATATATTTTTTTCTAATGTTTCCTGGACACCCTGAGTTCTGGACCCCATTACAAATCCCTATTTGGGGCCCCCCTTGCTGCACTCTGTTACACCTAGTCACATGACTTAACTCCAGTGTTATGGCCTGAACTATGCCCCCACCCCCCAATGCATATTGTGAAGCCCTAACTCCAATGTGACCATATTTGGAGACAGAGCTTTTAAAGAGATGATTAAGACTGAATGAGATCATGAGGGAGGGGCTCTGATCTGAGAGGACTGGAATCCTTATAAGAAAATGAGTCTCCAGAGGCATGCATGCACCCAGGAAAGGTCTTCTGAGATCCAAGGAGAGAGGCCTCAGGAGAAAGTAAACCTACCCACATTTTAATTTTGGACTTCTAGCCTCCAGAACTGTGAGAAATAAATTTCTGATGTTTAAAGTTCCACCCCCCGCCCCCCCGCCCCCCCGCCCCCCGACCATCTGTGATGCTCTGTTATGGCAGTCCTTGCTGACTGATACATCCAGCAAGGAGGGCAGTTGTTTGAGGGTCTTGGAGAGAGTATACTATGGTCAAATACAAAAGTAAATCATTAATCCATTTGTTTGCAGACTGTTTTTTTAAAAAATCTCTATCGTTATGACTTTACTGCATTTATAGCCAAGAGGAAGGAGAGATAGGCTTGCGTTTGTTACCCACAGTCCCTTTTGTAGCCTCGTGCTGGTCCTCTTCTCATCCTTTTGGCTGCAGAATGCAAGTTGTCTGGCTTCATTACCGAGTGCAGAGTGTTGTTTGCCAGCATAAGTGGTAGTGGGTGGAGGCAGGAATTCAGGGATTATGGGCAGAAAGCTACCATAGAAGGTGATTCTCTTTTCTTTCTTTGGAAAGTCACATCTAATACATCAGCCAAGCCTTATCTCACTTGACATTTTCTGACAAAACCTCTCCATATCCTAATTTTTCCTTGAATGGATGTCTCATGTAACATCTTGATAGAAATTTAAACTCTTGGAATAGGTGATAGATGTTTCTAAAAAGGATGGATAATTCTGTATCAAATGCAGCAGAAAGTACCCTTACATACCCACAGGAAGTTATATTGGAAGTTCAGATTGAGGTGCCATGATGCCGAAGACACCAGATGCCAGAAGTTATCAGACAACAATTTCAACTTTGGTTCCCAGGAACTGCTGAGATTGACTCATCCACACCAAATGTTTTTGAAAGGATTGGGTTGGAGATGAAAGTGGGCTGTGCAGAGAATTACCTTGGAGAGAGTCTGTTTCATTCACCCTCTGCATCCCTCAAAGCCACTAAACAATTCCTAGGCAGTGTTTAGAGTGACCACATCTACTTTAATTTTGCAATGTCTCATCACAATTTGTTCAAATGCCTGGTGAAAAGGAAAGGAATTATTTATTTAAAAAGTTATACAAACTTAGAGCAATTACCTAATGTCTTCATTAAAATACTAAAGTCCTTTAGAAGACCCACAGATGCACAGTCCTTCCTTCCCCTTCTGCCCAGTCTGGGTACCATTTGGCCATTATAAAAGTCAAATGAGTTATTTACCAACTATGGTTTGTTTCCAGCAGGTATTATCTTCATACTGAAAAATTCACAGAAAATTTATGACTTTAAATCAGCTCCAAGGCGAGTCAGCTATGTACAATAGAATATCATTACCATATAACTAGGAGGTTGATTAAAGAATGATCCAACCTGCATATTTGACAGGCCACCAAACATCTGTTAATAGAGCGTCAAGCATACTTGCATGCTTGTTACACGTCTTCCTTAGTGAGGAATGTGAGAATCTTCCCAGAAACCTTCAGTGAGTTTCCATGCCAAGTTCTGCATGTCCTCTGGTGCCAGGTGCATCGTTGACATGGAGGCTCTACATTCAGACAGAGGAAAGAACAGGGTTTTTCTCGATTAGCAGTGTTGTGAGTGTTATGGGTTGAATTATTTTCCCCCAAATTCATATGTTGACATCCTAACTCCTGGAACTCAGAATGTGACCTTGTTTGAAAATAGGGTGATTGCTTCCATAATTATTTAAGACCAGGTCATACTGGAGTAGGATGGGCCCCTAATCCAATGTGAGCAGTGCTTTTATGAAAGGGGAAATCTGGACACAGAGACATGCACATGGGAAGAATTTCATATGAAGATGAAGACAAAGATTGGGGTGATTCTTCTATACGCCAAGGAACTCCAGAGATTGCCATCAAGCCACCAAAAGCTAGTGGAGCAGCACAAAACAGACTCTTTCTCACAACCCTCAAAAGGAACCAACACTGCTGACACTTTGATTTCAGACATTTAGCCTCCAGAATTGTGAGACAATACATTTCCGTTGCTGGAACCACCCAGCTTACAGTACTTTGTTACTGTAGCTCTCGGAAACTCATACACTCTTTGTGAAATGGGCAAGGTTGGTCATGAAGGAGTGCAGATTTTCCAGGACTGTGGACTTCTTTCATCACTTCTCGCTCATCTGCTGCTCTTACCCTAGCGCTTCGCTTTTCCTTCCTCATTAGAGGAATTGCATGAAGCCTCTAGTGTCTGGGACAGGTAGTTATTTGATAGATTAATTTGGCTTAGGCATGCCAACATTTTACCAAATGGCTGTACAATTTGAGAAATTTCAGGGTGCCTGAATACATTTGCTATAATTGCAGAAGTAAAGGCGAACATTGTCTAAAACTGGTGGTCATTTTAGCACACCCAATAAGGAGATGAGAGATAGCAAAGCTACAGTGAACCGGAATGATGGCTAGGAAATGAGGTCGGAGTGCAGGACCTGAAGTGTTATGCGTGGGTGGGTGTGTTTTGTTCTCTGAATAATGAGCGCTACAAGGAACTTCAGAGAGGGACTGACATGATCAGGTATTTAAAACTTTATTTTGAAATAATTATAGGTTCACAGGAAGATGCAAAGAAACACACAGGGAGGTCCCACGCACCCTTTACTCAGCCTCTCTTAATGTGGACATCTGGCGTAACTATAGTATAATATGAAAACCAGGAAACTTCAACAGTTAATATATACTCTTATCTCATTTGTGTGTGTGTGTAGTGCTATGAAATTTCATTACATGTGTAGCATTGTATCATTACACTCAAGATTCTTTTTTTAAAAAAAGATTTTATTTATCTATTTTTAGACAGAGGGGAAGGGAGGGGGGAAGGGAGAGAAAGAACAATGTGTGGTTGCCTGTCATGTATTGGCTACTGGGGACCTGGCCCACAACCCAGGCACGTGCCTTAGACTGGGGGAATCGAACGGGTGACCGTTGGATTTGCAGGCCGGCTCTCAGCCACTGAGCCACACCAGCCAGGGCTACACTCAAGATTCTTAACTGTGTCGTGACACCAAATCTCTGTCATGTCAGCCTTTTACCTCCTCCACCCATTCCTAACTCCTGGCAACCACCCATCTGTTCTTCATCTCTGTAATTGTGTCATTTCATAAATGTCACATAAACGGAACCATGCAAAATACATCCTCTTGACATTGGCTTTTTTCATTCAATGTGATTCTTGAGGTTCATCGAAGCTATCGATTGCGTCAGTAGTTACTCTGTGCTACAGTTTGTTCAACCATTCACTGACTGAAGGGCACTTGGGTAGCTTTCTGCTGTTGCAAATGAAGCTGCTATGCTGTTCATGTGTAAATTTCTGTGTGAAAGTAACTTTATTTCTCTGGGATATCTACCCGAAAGTGTAACGGCTGGGTTGCCTGGTATAAGTCCACTTTTAGTTTTAAAAGAAAATGTCAAACTATTTTCCAGAGTGGCTCTACCATTTTACATTTTCACCCCCAATTCAGTTTCTCCACATCCTCATCCGAATTTGGTTTTTTATTTTAGTCATTCTGACAGGTGTAGTTTTATTTTAGTGTAGCCTGAATTTGCATTTTTCTAATGGCAAGTGATGTTGAACACCTTTCCGTGTGCTTGCCGTCTGTGCAATGTCTGTGCATGTCTTGGGGCCATATTTGCATTGGGTTGTTTTTCTAATGTTAAGTTTGGGAGGTTCTTTATATACTCTATTTTTCTTTGTATATTCTAAATAAAGTCCTTTGTCAGATATATGACTTGCAAGTAGTTTCCCCCCACCCAATCTATAGTTTGTCTTTTCATCCTTTTAATAAGATCTTTTTCAGAGCAATAGTTTTTAATCTTATCAATTTATCAATTCTTCCTTTTATGTGCTATAATGGTGGTATCAAGGGTGTGATCCGTTTTGTGTCCTTGAATGTGAAGGATGACAAGGAAGGAGGGAAAGGATGACAGGGGCGTTGAGCCTGGGGAGAGGTATTTACTTGCCAGGCCGAGTCAATAGTCCAAGCGAGAAGGCAGTGTTAGT
This sequence comes from Macrotus californicus, assembly GCA_007922815.1. NCBI lineage: Eukaryota > Metazoa > Chordata > Mammalia > Chiroptera > Phyllostomidae > Macrotus > Macrotus californicus. Next base: position 12,472 of record VMDR010003104.1, on the reverse strand, counting down.
GTAGCTGGGGAGAAGCAGATGAATTGTTCCGGTAGGCAGTAAAGATCGTAGGACTTTGTGGTCAATCATACCTAAGGGGTGGGGGCATCAGGTGACATTTGGGGTTTGGGTTTACATAACTGAATGGATAGTTTTGCACTTAACTATAATTGTTCCACAAGAGAAGAACAGGTTTGGGAAATGGTCCCAGGGTGACCAACACTGGACTTTAGACACTAAGAGCGTAGGGATCCTGTGGAATATTTCACCCAGGGTGAAATATTTAGTGTGCAGTTAGATAGATGGACCTGGACCTCAGGTGAGTATCCAAAACTGAAGACACAGACCTGGGAGTTAGTGACATTCAAGTGAGCTTGGGACCGTGGGAATGACGAAGATCACCTGGGGAGAGACGGGCTGTATCTGTTTTAACTGCACACATGAGATCAGGAAATAGTGGGGTTCACTGAACCATGTAGAACATCTGAAAACTGGTCAGAGGCTGAAAAATTCTAGGTCCTCTTCTGGAAATCTGGGCATGGAAGAATCTTTCAGTGTCTCGCTTTAGAAAGTGGATTCAAAGAGTGATTCTAACTTATTTTTAATCGAGTTGTTGAACTTTAAGCACATGAGGAAAAGGTCACCAGATAGGTCCCTGACTTTTACCTCCAATACGGCTGCATCTACATAATACCACAGGAGGTAAATAAAACACAATAAAAACCTTAAAAAAAGTAATAGCTGATCGAAATAGGTATTTGAAGATCAGCTTTTGATCAGCATGTACCTTCTAAGCCTTTAATTTTTAAAATGCTTAAGCACAGTGATTCATTTTCGTGCTGTGAGTGAATGAAAGGGGAAGATTGGAATTCTCTTAAAAAGAAAGATTGCTGCCTGGGGTCTTGTCAAATAATAGCACTTTGTTCCTAAGCTGGAAACCTCCCCTGCCCTTAGGTTCACAAGCTATGCTAACGGAAAAGAGAACATGCGGGAAGTAGGCACCCTTGCTACATTTAAAAGGAATTTGGGGAGGTTAAAAAAGCCTTAAGCGTGCTGGAAATTAGACAGCTGGGTTCCCCAACGTGGCAGGTCCTCACAGTGACCGTCACAAGCCCACACAGCCCCCTCCCCGCTGTGCACCCCTGCCCTGGGCCCCTCACCCAATATTCCCGTGTGTGCTTGGCTCCTCTTTCCCACCCACAGCACACGCCTGGGTTTCTACCTGGCTTTCTTCGCTAACAGGCTGAAAAGAGTCTTTGGTCAGAGAATCAAAACTGCTCTTGAGTATGACACCTTAAAATGCAAAAAGGTGGTGATACAGTGTGAGCAATCTGCTTACAGGCTGTGCAGGTCTCCAGGTGGACTGCGGGGGGAGTGGAGATGCATGCTATGGCCAGCAGGTGGCAGTGTAGGCACATGGCAAGGTCAATGGAGGGAACCCGTTCCTGAGGACCAGGACTCCTGGGAGCTGCTTCTGCACATCTCTGAAGGTAGGTTTCCAGCACCCTACATCCTACCTTTCAAGTTCTTGGCAGATTCCATTTGATAATTTACAGAAGCATCACTTGTCTCTCTTCTATCCAGTGGCTTGTTCTGGAAGGCTGAGCTCTTTTGACAAATGAGCAACCTGCAAAAGCTGAAGGGATGTAAAATGCTTCGTAGCCGTTTGAGGGCAAGTGTTTGTCTGCCTGAAGCACTCCAGTGGCAGAGTGATCAGATAAGGACAGGGCTGTGGTTTTGATCTCTGCAGAGGCCAGTCAGCTTTGTTCTATCCTGGGGCCAAGTGCTTCACTTTAAATGCATTTCACCACCTGGAGCAGTCTCTTTTGCATATGGGGGTCAATGCTGAAGGGTTGCTCAGCCAAAGAAAATCACCAGGGTTCAAAAAAGAAGATTGGCCTTAAAATCATGCAGACTTAGTTCCAAATCCCTGCTCCCTCACTCAGTGGCTGTGTAACTGCAGGTGCGTTAGTCTCAGAATCTTCCTATCTCTACAGGTTTTGTGTGAGGGTGACAGACAATGTAGTTGAAGCACGTGGCAATGTCTAAGTGCCCAGCCAAGGGTAGCTAGAAATACTGATGTTAGAATACACCTACTGTTTCTATGATAATTTACCTGGATTCTCTGCACATGAAGGAGAACATGGCTTTGCTGTTATGCCCTTTGAAGACACAGTCAACTCTTGGCTTCCGTGGACCACCCAGTGAGAACCTTAGCTTTTATCCCTTTGCTGATCTCAGACTGCTGGAGGGGGTCTCGGGGGGGCAGGGGTCTGGGAGAAAATGCAGCTTAAGTATGCATTGTTCTCACATCGTTGCTTTTTATAGCCAAATATAAATGACCTTTGGATGAGCAGTTGTTCTCTCTGCCTGCAGAACTATTAACAGAAAATGAGATGCACAGGCCAAGTGACTTCCCGGAGGGAAGGGCACCTAGACCCCCTGCCCTCTGATCACTCACATGCATTTGTTTAGGTGGCACCCCTACCCTCCATTTCATTCCAGGAGCCCTGCACCATAGTTTTCCATCTCAGTGGGTGGCTCTACCATTGTCCAGGTACCTAGGAGTCATACTTAACATCTCATTTATCAGTTTTATTCAGAAACGTCCCTCAGATCTGTCCATTGCTCATCATCGGCATCACCATCCCTCTTGTCCACGTGTCCCCATTTCTTCCTGATTTCCGCAGTGAACTTCCGGCTTGCATACTGGCACTCACTCTGTCCCCTCACTAGTCTCTTCTCCACTTGGAAGTGAGACTGATGTTCTCTCTGCTCAAACAACCCAATGGCTCCCATTGCCTGTGGGATGAAGATAAAACTCCCGAAATTACTCACAATGTCACGCCCGGCTTGATCTTATTTCTCAGTGGCCCAAACGGTCTGCTTTTAGTTCCTGGGCATCACCACTGCCCTTCCTACCTGTGGACACATGTGTATGCTCTTCACTCCTCATTTCAACTACTTAACACTACTAATCTTTGGATGTCTCAGCTGAAATGTTACTTCTTAGGAATCCTTCTTTGACCTGACCAATTAGGCAAAGTAATCATAATGAAGCAGCAAATCCTTATGTAGCAGTTACCTGTACCAGCCCTCTCTGTATTACCTAACTCACTCAATCTTCATCACAGCCCTACGTGGCGGATACTATCGTTACCCCTTTCTTACAGGTAAGTGCACAGGAAACATAAGGGAGTAAGCCCACTGACTTGCCCAAGTCATCTCCCCAGCAAGTGGTGGTGGTGGAAATCGAACCCGGGGCTGCGGCCACGGAGTCTGCGCGCCCTCTGTGCGCCGGCCCCGCCTTCCCTCCGCGGTCGCGGTGCAGCCTCTTCTGCAGCTCCAGCTACTGGTGCGTGATTGTGTTCGTTCGGTTGTTGGGATGCTCATATGCCTGAGGAGACTTCAAGCTTTGTGAGTGTGAAAACATACTTTCTTTTGTTTTTTTCTCTTGTAACATCAGCAGGCAAATACAGTTTTTTGGCACACAGCAGGACAAGGGACCCACCCACGGCCAGGTCCAAGCAGGGTGAGTACTGAGTGGGCTGTGAATTCACGCTGTCTGACGTCAGAGCTCAAGCTCGTTGCCTCTTCTTGCCCTTTGTAGCTTCCCTTTATTCCCCACCTCCCAACATTTTTCATGCCTCCCTTCTTCTGAAAAAGGCCTTCTTCGGGGTATCAGAGGCTTCATATCAACAGGAAACCAGGCTGATGGCCTGTCAAGAGTAAGGTGGGGTGCAAGATAGAGTTCAATGCCAATATTACTTTACTGAACCTCAATCCCACTGCCTGACGATTGTGAACATTCTGGGGTATATTCCAGTGTGTGGAAGCCTTGTTCGTGTTTGGTCACAATGTTGTGTGAAGGCAGGGCTTCTGTTTTTGTCTGCAGGTTGAGGAGTGCTTTACCTTTATTCTTAATGTTTTTATTCAAGTATAGTTAGTATACAGCACTCTATTAGTTTCAGGTATACAATATAGTGACTCCACATTTATATACCTCACAAAGCGATTACTTGCCTGAGTTGAGAATCATTTGTCACCATGCAAACTTATCACGATATTATCGACCATATTCCCCTTCTCCCTTTTTATCCATCCCACCCCTAACTTGCCCTTTCTGAACTAATCTTTCTGCTGGACGTGGGGGTGGAGGGAGTCTTCTCTGCTGTGCTGGGAGCACACAGAAGAGTGACCCTGGTGTCAGAAGCTCACAGTCTTGTGGGGAGAGGCTGACATACAAACAAAGTGCTGCAAAGCAGCGAATCGTTTGGGTGGAGGCGGGAGCAGGCCAGCGGGCCTCGCTGAGTGCACTGGGGGCAGAAGGGCTGGGGCCGTGGGAAGCCCTCCCAGGGACACCTGTTTTCAGACATTTGTGTGGGTTCCTGGCTTCCTGCTCGGGCTAAGGTTCTGTCTTCCTGGAATTTATAATCTAGAGGGAAAGAAAGTCATTAGGCAAAAAAAATACACAAATATGTTAATACACCAAAAATAATTATAGGGTATGATTCATATTATGAAGGAAAAGAACAGGGTACCTTGAGAGAGAATAACGGGGCCATGTTCTGTTTGAGGAGCTGGGAAAACAGAGGAAGTGGCCCTGGAGCCGGCCGGTGGGTCGGGCGCCAGCACTCTGGGAGTGGAGGCTGGTGTGCATGGAGGGGAGGGGAGTGGAGGCTGCTGTGCATGGGGGGAGGGGAGTGGAGGCTGCTGTGCATGGAGGGGAGGAAGGGGCTCAGGGTTGAGGGAACTGCAGACTGGCCCGTGTGTGTGGAGCACAGCAAGCAAGTGGGAGATCGACAAGGTAAGAGCAGGCAGAGGCAGCGTGATGGGGGGGGAGCCTTCAGGGAAGGGTTTAAGGAGGGGAGGGTGCTGTGATGGGATGCGTGTGTGAAAACGAGCCTGGCTGCATTTGGGAGAATGGGCTGCAGCGGGGCAAGTAAGAAAGTAGAAAGAGAAGTAGGGGGTTCCATTAGTAGTCGAGTGGGATGTGGCAGTGGCTGGAGTGTGGCTTCTCAAAGGGGTTTGAACAAGCAGACACAGTTGGACAGAAAGACAACCATGGGAACTGAATGCCCCAAATCAGGAGGCCAGAGGAAGCAAGGCCCAGCCAGGAATGTGCCCGGCAGGGAGCAGAGAGAGGGTGGGTGGGGCAGTGCTGGGCAGTGACCTGCAGAGGAAGGCTGGGGACCTCTGGTACCCAGTCTATCCCAAGAAGATAGGATTTCCCCTGGAGGACTGAAGCTACTAAGTTTTTAAAGCAGAGCCTCAAAGGATCAGCTTTGAATTTCAGGATGCCATAAGGAGGCTTTAAGGAGATTTTGGAGTTCATGGTTATTGAAATAGTCTAAAGACATGAAGAAATGGTGTTTTCTAACACTTGTTAACAATGATAACTACCAATGCCTACTCTCAAATGCCTATGATATGCTAGCCACTGTACCAGGTACTTAACATCTTTCATTTCTAACCTTCATCACTGGACCTCCCCTGCTCCCACACCTCAAAGGGGGATTGGAACTGGTGAGAGGAAAGAAGGTGTTTTCAACAGCTGCACCCTCCTTGCGGCCACGAGACTCTCAGCACTCTCCAGGACAGTGTTCCCTCGCTGTAGGGAAATCACGGCTCTTCGGGGAAGTAGGTTTTCCAAAGGTGACAGAGCTGAACACATTGCAAAAGTGGGATTTGAACCCTAGTCTCTCTGATTCCAAAGTCTGCATTCTTTCCATTACATCAAATTGCTCCTCATATGTCTAGTAAATCCTGTGGTGGTGCCATGTAGTTATGGATGTGAATTTTTTCCCTCCCCTACTAACATGTGAGGTTACTGGGGACAGGGCTTGTGTATTATTCATCGCTTTACTCCCATCGCCAAGTGCAGGGACCGGCACACAGCAGGCACATGTTTGTTGACTAAAAGAACCTATAGAATGGGATGGCACTTCTCCTAGCAAGAATCTGAAGTCCTTTTTCATTCCATTACCCTCTTGAGTGCTCTGTATTTTCCTAGGAGAAACAGCACAAGGGGAGAGCACTGTAATAAAGTGATCTCCAGCTCGAGTGGGGCCCAAGTCTCCAGCCCTGTAAGAAAGTAATCACCCACACGGCTGCAGGCAGTACAACCAGAGAAGAAAATGCCGTGGTCCATGCTGAGCTTCCTCCAAATGTCTGGCTCACACTTGTGCCTGCCTTCCCTAAACCCACCTGTCCTCAGTTCGAAGCCCGTTACTCTGAAAGCTCCTGCAGGTGTGATGATAGGAGAACCAGAGCTCCAGTTTATTGAAAGTCTGCGACTACAGGCACCTAATGGGACCTGAGAGTTATGCACACACGTACCTGCAGAGAAGCTGGGCTGCTGAAAGAAGAGATAGTGGTTGTGCACGCAATTAAAATGCATACTGCATAACACCAACATTTTCCCCACAGTGCTAGCTGACTGTAGGTTTTAATTATGCAGTAATAAAAAAATTGGAGAAACAGCAGTAAATTGCAATCTATTTCTGTGAGTGATCTGAGTCCAATAGCCAAAATCTACAAATTACACAAAGCAAATATGTCGAACCAAATCACAGAGTGTTTGTACAGCAGTGGCTGTGCAAGAAGCATCAGCACTTTTTGTGGGCACCTTGCTGTTTATGGTCAGGTGGTGTGGCCATTGACTTGGGGATGGGGTGGGAGCCCTGGGCCGGGGACAAAATGGAATTTGCACATGTGCAAAAGGCTGGAGGAGAAACCCCAAGCCCTGGGACAACAAAAAGGGCTGGTGGAAGGGCTTCCTTGACTCCTTGTAGCCTCTGGGATCAAGCAAGGGAGGGGAGCTCCATGCTCCAGGCCAGGTGTGGAGCAGAGAGGGCATCAGCCTTGACCGGGGCAGGGGACGGCTGGGTGTTGACCTTCTGAGAGCATAACCTCCAGGCTGCCAGGAGGGCACAGCTCTCTGAAGCATCCTACTTCCCTGTGCGATTGGCAGTTTTAAGTCCCCTTCTGAGGAGCTGTGGAGGTCGATCCAGGTTTTATGGAGCCTGAAGCTTATAGAATTTTGTGAGCCCTCTAAAAGAAAAGGGTACAAAAATATCTCCTGTGACAACTTTTACAAAAATATATGACCATGGGAACACCTTGGCTTGGTTTACACTTTCCTTGAAGTTCAATTAGCTTCCCATCAATCCACCTTTATCTATGACTTTTGGGGTCTACATACTTGCAAGATGTGTAGTGACCTGATGATTTTTATGATCCTCTTGCAGCCACTAAGCCCAAGGGCAGACAGGTAAAGCAGCATCCCTAGCCTTCGCTCACTACGCTGTACACAGTTGGCCAAGATTTACATAGACCAGCGGCCATTCATTGAGTGCTTCCTTTGTGCCAGGTGCTGTTAGCCCTGTTGGTGCTTTGTTGCTTTCTGCTCTAGCACACCTGGGCCTAATCTCTCATTCGTCCCTTCCCAACACAATGGTGACCTCAGGCAGCTACTCTGGGTGACAGAGTGGGAGGAAGGGGACACTTCCTCAAGAAGGGCCTATGCATTTGCTGCTGTAGACTTTGCCATGAGCTGGGAGGTGCTTGTATCTTTTCCTTACAAGATCCATGTGACAGTGCCCTTGGGAACACCACAAAGTTCCCAGCTTTGTTGGACATCCTGGCACGTGGGTCTTCCCACACAACCAGCATCAGTGGCTACAAACACCCAGAATTAGATAGACCCTAACCGGGATGGCTCATAAGAATCATCAGAGGCCCTTGAAATTTCTGGCCCGTGTATTTCTGGAGCCTTCCTGATTTCCTACACTAGACGTCCTGAAATAAATGCTCTAAGGACGGGGTCTGTGAATTTGTACTTTTAACAAGTACCTGGGGTATTTCTTAAAATCAGGTGAGCTTGGCTGTCACTGACCCCAAGGATAGGCAAAGCACATCTAAGGTAATAAGGGGTGTGAGTTTTCACTGGGCAAACTAACTGAAAGGTAGGAAAGACAGAGGACATAATATTCCTGATGCTGAGTGGTAGAAGAAAATAACAGCAAGCAACATAACTGTGCATTTACTGCCTGCCAGCCACTGCCTGAGAAACTTAGGAATACTTTATTTAATGCTCACCACAGCTCTTTGAGGCGGGAACATTTTCCCTTCCGTGTCCAGATGGGGACAGTCTCAGAGATGTTGAATTACTTGTCCAAGTTGTGTAGCTAGTAAGTGATAGAATCTAGATTTCAATCCAGGCAGCCGCAGGTCGAAGGCTGTATTCTTTCCGCTGCCACGTGGACTGAGATATTGCCTAACCCTGGAGAAGTGACAGTTTGCCAACACTGGGGTTGGTAGGAGAGGCCAGGATACTCCCCCGGCTGCCATGGAAGTCGCCCTCTAAAGGCCCTGCCAGGGCACCAGGACTGCTGTGGGGGACAAAGACAGTGACGTGGAACCTATGGTTGTTCCCTAGGTGTGGGATGCTGTGGGGTTCCCTGAGCAGTCAGCTGCACCGATACCCTTGACCTCATAGGAGGGGGCATGGCACCTGTGGGCAGGGACAGGTATGGTGGTGTGTGCTCACCCCCCTGGTGGGAGGTAGCTAACTGTGTGGTACAGTGTCCAAACGTGCAGCAGTGAGAGTCAGGCAGCTGAGGTCTGAGCCAGAGGCGAATTTGATCCCTTGTTCACTGTGTGACTTTGTTCCGTTTCTGTTGGTGCTGCAACAGACTACTGTGAACCAAGCAATTTAGAACAACACCCATTTGCTGATTCACGGTTGTGTGGGTCAGAGGTTTAGGTAAAGTGTGGCTCAGAGCATTCGCTCCTCAGGACCTCAGGAGACTGAAATCAAGAAGTTGGCTAGCAGGGCTCTGTTCTGGAAGTTCCGGGGAAGATTCCACATCCACACTCATTCAAGTTGTTGGCTGAATTCAGCCCCTTGCCACGGCAGGATTGAAGTTGTTACTGAACTAAAACGGTCCCTTTCATCTTCCAATAAAAATAGCACATAAAAATTTTCTCATTCTTTCAATCTTTGACTTCTTCTGCTACCAGCCAGGGAAAGATTTCTGGTTTTAAAGTCTCAGTAATTAGATTAGTTTTTCCAGATGATCTAGAATTATCTCTCCAGTTTAAGACCACCTGGTCAGTAACCTTAAATACTTCTGCCTTGTAATTATGTAACAATGAATGTAACATATTCACAGGAGTGACACCAGGGAGCAAAGGTCATGGTGCTAAAATTCTGCCTCTAGCGGTGACCTTGGGCAAGATCTGTTGGACTTAGGGACCTATATGTGATATTTATAGAAACCAAGATTTTTAAATTTTGCTCTAATAGAAGGAGTTATGTATTAGTCTGTTCCATTCAAAGGAAGCATACATTTTCCCAATGATAACTTGAAAGCTCAGAATGAGCTAAAATAATTTATTTTGAAAACTGCTAAAATAGTATCCAGAATCAGCATGCATCATTTACCCACTCTCCCACCTCCTCATGTGGCATGTGGATTTGAAAGTTTTCTAAAATCCTGTTCATTAAATTCTGGAGCTAATGGATACCATTAGGTCAGTGATAATACCAGACTACACTTTAGTGTTTTTTTTTTTCTTCCAGAAAAAGTGTACCTCCAAGCAATGGTATTTAAAAAGAGTATTTGAACCAATGTCTAATTTGAAGAAAATGAATACCTTGAGAAATAGCATGGATACCTTATAATTTTCCAGTCCAAAACTGTCAAACAGAAGTTCTCACATCTTGCAATTTTTACATAGTAATTCACTCAAAAGGATTTCTCTCCCATGGTGCCCTTTGAGAAGCTCGTTAAGAGTCTCACTTTTCTGTCAGTTATTGGAAATGGGCGTGGTCTTTCATTCTGGGTGCTCTCCGAAGAACAGTTTGGCATTGAACAATGATAATAAAGATGGAAAAATGAGGAACTAAATGTTATTTCAGTTTCTATGACTTAGATGTATCATAATTTAAAGTTGGCAACTTTCATAATAATGCTACTTGGTAGCACAAAGAAACAAACAAAAACCTTAATTTTTCTGAGTACAAAACGATGGGAAAATCTTTTTTAAAAATGAGCTCAGACGGATGTGGGAGCAGTGCAGGCTGTATGTTCTATTTGCATTGGTTTTCCAGTTGCACAGGAATAAGTGACCTTGAATTTAATGGGCGAACCTTTTTTTCTTTCAATTTTATTTTGTGTTGGTTTCAGGTGTACAGCTTAGTGGTTAGACAGTCATACTTTTACAAAGTGATCCTCTCAATATTTCCAGCACCCCAACTGGCACCCACCCATAGTTATCACCATATTGTTAACTCTCTTCCCTATGCTGTGCTTTATATCCCCGTGACTGTCTCATCATTGCCAATTTGTGCCTCTTAATCCCTCCACCCTTTCCCCTGCTTCCTCCCCTCTCCCAACCCCCAGTTTGCTCTCTGGGTCTGTGAGTCTGTTTCAATTTTGTTTGTTCATTTATTTTGTTCTTTCGATTCCATGTGTGAGTGAAATCCTATGGTATTTGCCTTTTTCCGACTGACTTATTGAGTACAATATCAACTTTTAAAGGGACAGTCAACTGATTTGAAATTTTGCGAAGCAAGACAAGCCACGTTGTTGCTGTTCAAGATGACCTGTGCCCAACTGTTTTGTGCACAACGGTCCCACCGCCATCGAACGTTTTATTTTCATAATGATTGAACTTGTTCACATTCCTATGTGTTCATTGTAGAAAAAAACAGGATATGCAGATAAACAAAAAAGAAGAAAAAAATAATTCTACCTCACAGGTAGCCTCTTTTCTTTATGGTGTATATATATCTTTGCCTATATGTAGATAAATTAAGCTGTACACTATGTCATATCTACCACCTTCTGTCTCCAGTTATTAGCTGGTGTCTCTTGTAGTGATGTTTACTATGATCACTGATTATAATCACAATTCCAGAACTCCTGGTGTTTCTAGGTTCTCACTTGTGGCCATTTGGGTCAGATACGCCAGCTATCCCTGTGCATGAAGAGTGCAGCAGATGGGTCAGAGATGGGAAGAGAGCTGAACTCTTACCAGTTCATGAGTGTTTTTGAACTTCCCCATTCAGGGCTCTAGAGATCTGTCTCCTGCTACAACTTGATTCTGTAGGGCTTTCAAAAGTCATTTAACCTAATTTCTTAAATCCTCAGAGGCTGATAAGAGTCTGTGTTGGAAAGAAAATGGATTGATGTTTGTTAAGTTGCAACCAAAAGACGAGTCCAAACTAGGATTGACACATTTTAACTACAGGTCTGTGGCACCTCCTGTTACTTCCCTCCACCTCTCAGCCCCAGGAAAGGGGACACTGTACGAAGATTTGTATGCTTTATGCAGCCAAGAGAACCTACTACGCAGTGAAAAAAATTCCAATGCTTACATCCCAGCATTTCTCCCAGAAAGATTTTACCTTCCCTGAATAGCCCAAGCATAGTTTGGCAAACAATCTTTAAAAAAACTCCTATACAAATGAACAAAGAAATAGCTTCAACAAATTTCTCTAACTACTTTTACGGAGTATGAATATGAGCCATAACCAAAAGGGAATTTCACACAAGAAATGCAATAGTACTAAACTGTAAAATATGAGGCGTGTTGCCCTTCCAAGGGGTTGCTATGAAGTGGTTTGTTTTTGGTCGTGATGACGCTGTTGTTTTCTCAGCTAATTTTGAAGGTCACCAGAGTTTCAGGGTCAGTTTATGAGGTGCCCTTACCTCACAGTCTCATTACCTGGCATTTGAGCAAACCCAAATACATTCTCCAACTTGAATGCCTCTCAGCTGGCTCCAAATAATGTTTATATCTTAAAACAAAACAAAACAAGGACAATTCTTCTATGATTGTGATTTGCCAGCACAGAGGCTGTTCAAAGTGATGTGTACCAGGCCTTGAAGATTATTCTGAAAGAGAAACTCCAAAAATGCTCGGAGCAAAGGTGCCATTGTCTGTGAAAATAGTGAAGATACATTTCAGGCTGGCTACTTTGAAAAGGAGAAAAAAATCACTCAGATGTTGAATGCTGGCATGTTGCTCAAACGAGCAGTTTCTGTTTACCTTGAATGTTGATCCAGCATGTAAGATTTCTGTATCATTTATAACAGCTGCCATGCTTTCCACCTACCAAATTAACAATGAGAATTTCTTTTGTGTGCCACTAGAAAATATACATGAGGAGCTACTCTTTTGGAAAAATCACAAGGGTTGAATAATTGAACAACAGGGTTATAGTAGAACAATATGATTTCTGCTGTGTTAAATAATCTGGTTTTTCCTTTGTAAACATGAAAAGTTCATGAATGAGGTACTTGTAGAGACCTAAAAGTCAATATATTTTTAGTCCTTGCAGTCACTGTTAATAGACCATACGGTAGCAGAATGGAGATGCAACTGATAGAATGGAGGAATAAAGAGGTATTCAAAAATCTTCTTTTCTCATCGCTGTCCATAGAATGTGTCTAACTATGCCTTTAAATTTAACCCTGCTTAC